>UZAF01016658.1:0-19941 GCA_900617895.1 Haemonchus placei
CCCTCATCTTCGACGATTCAGTGGGCCCGGGGCCGCTAGGTTAGCCACTCCTATCACTGCCAATGGTCCCTACCCTACCATCCCGAAATCCTCCCCAAAACTTTCCAAATTTCACTTTTGCAGTTTTATCCCTAATTATCATTACTGTATTATTTTCACCCACTTTGAAGCCCCGTGTTGCCCAGCTCGCCCTGTTTTGCATAAACATCAAGTGAAATAAAAAAAATTTATAGTCCATAAGTAGATTGTCGGAATTCCATAAGTACAACTGCCTACTGATAGACATACATACACAATACAAAAAAAAATTGCAGAAATTTGGCAGAATCATGAGGAGGCGTATAGAATTTGTACGAATGAAAGAATTTCTGGTAACTGGGCTGTGAACTAAAACGACCACTGTGCAATTTCCAACAACACACTAATTACTCTGGGCATCTTGGTAGTTTACAACAAATCTGGACATAATAAATGGAAAAAGTATTAGGAGTGGGTTATCAAAGGAAAGGTAGGAAGAAATAAAAAATACGTGAAATAAGTTTAAAAAATAGAACCCCACAAATACACTGAATAGAATAAATAGAGTTTTTTAGAGAGATATCCTAAAGTTCTATGAACTGGCAGGTTTGACCGTTTACAGTCACATCTGTTATCGTGATACTGCCGTGATATTGAAATGGCTCCGATGGACGCTCTGGATTTGTCCACGAAATCTGCAACAACTTTGTTTTACTGTATTCAAAAAATAATACTATTTAGTGATCCTTCAAGATAGAAAAGGTAAAAAAAGACTAGAAAGAAAGATAGAAAGACCAGGAAGGGTTAACACAACAAAACATTCCCGTGAGGGAATGTAAAAAGCCTAGAAAAGACATTCGGAACTCAGGTAGCAAACAAAGCAGACGCTACCCGTAATGGAAGCAAACGCCGCACTTCATGGCCATCATTGTTATCATTCACCACATAACCACTTCCTACCTCTAGTTATCGCTGTTTATTCTTAAGTATTATAACAGGATCATACTCCTCTTGAATTCCCGACTGGTTTCACTCATACCGTCCAGAACTAGATCTAACTCGGCTGGTCGACCATAAATGCCTGCCGGCCCCCTTTTTTCGCTCTACCTACCATAACCGTATTTCACTATTTCTCCCGTGGGCTAATTATTTTCCCTATTGCCAGCGCTAATATTCCCTACGATTATAAACCCTTCAATTGCTTTGTTTCAAGGTTACCGAGATCTCATTCAAAGCTGTTCGCCACTATTCTCCCAGAACGAACGCAGATCGGGAAAGGGACTTGAGATTCTCGTTCGAATCCGTTTTCGAGTCTTTTATGCAGTAAAGGCGGGACTATCACTTACAGCTAAGTAAACCTGACCTCAACCTCTCCTACCGTACGCCCTCATTAATCATACAAGATACCTGTTTGCAGTGCTCAATGTCTGTTTACTGTAACGACCATTTGACGTACCCCCTCTTCACGTTCTGATTGGTGTGACCCGCGCCGCGGACCCAGCCGGTCCAAAGAGCGGGTAATCGCCTATTGACATGTCGCGGAGGTTCCCTTTCAAAGGAGTCAGTTGTTACTCTGTACTTAGTTTATGCGGCCGATTTTTCTTTCAAGTAAAGAAAAGAGGACTATTTACGCCATGCAATCGGGGAAGAACGATAACCAATGTTTGTGATGTAATCTTAATTCGGAACGCGGAACTTCAGAAAGCAAACTCGTACTTCCCGAAAGGATTTTCTTTCTCCTTTCGATCATTTTGGAGATTCAATGTAACTATTCTCATTTCCTACTGACCCTCCCTTTCCCTCTCTTTCCTTTAACGTTCATCCAACCCTTGACACGCATAACGACCACTCTAACGAGAATTTCACACCTGCTGCCTTACACCCACCTAATTGAACCAATGTGATCAAAACCAGTAAGCACGCCATTCAAGTGAATTCTGTTCAAAAGTGAATATTCAAAGATGAACGACTCAATAAAAGATCACTACGCACTATCATCAAATATCATTAACTATAAGGAGAATCACCGAATGGGGGTCCGATTCTAGGCGACATTCTCACACAAACCCCATTCATTTCCCAAATAGGGTCAACCGAGGAGCATGACAAAGGCGGGTTCCATCGTAAGGCACGAGCACATATACACGCCAGCTAAAATTTATGGCAAAAATCTTTACCGTCTCCGATCTGATCTCATTCTTGATGGCCTCGATTCGGAGTCTCTTCTCGTCGTTCTCGCAGAGCTGAATCTGCTGGAGACCTTCTGGGTGACTCGTACCGCCCGCAATGAATGCCTGTAGGAGGAAAATGGTCATGATTGCTGAAGAAACCACTGAAACAGATCGGAAAGTCCGAATCCCACAAGACATGACCCACTTTCTCCTTCACTGTTCCGTCCTTGCCCGGCTCCATTATCGATGTCACATGACCTGTAATGAATCGTTGAACATTCCCCAACTACGCGCTCAATAACAGATTGTCACCATCACACCAACACACTACCGAAGGTGTCATAGATCGGCTGATGAAAAAAACGTTCGCTCGTTGCGCTGCTGGCGCCCCACGCCGCATCCATGACGCATTTAGTGTGTTCTATGACGGCAGAGAAAGGGGCGCCAACTATAATTACAGTAGCGTGGCGCATGTAAACGAGCGAACCAGCGCCACGCGGGGCCGATGGCCTTGACGTTAATCAAATTTGAGACACCACACACGCGATAACACCTACCGTAGTCATTAAATGATCAAAAAATGACAAGGTGTCCAGTACAAGTGCACATTATAAACAGACCTTCTCATATCACAAAAAACCTTTACATTCACCTACCAACTAGGTAATCCTGCTCCGTAAGCTGTCGGAGCATACGTTGATCACCTACGGCCACCGCTGCCTCTGACGCATCTACTGAACACTCGCCGGTCTGTTCTGCATCATCGCCCTCTTTAGTTTCTTTTACGGCGCCTCGCTTCTTGTCACCAGATGGTCCAGCTTTGTCCTTGGAAGACTCCTGAAATGGGAACGCATAAAATACGAGTGAAGAAAGATTACTGTGGGTAGAGGAAATCGAAAGGGTAGTCTCGTATTGCTGGAGATCTTTCGGCTCCTAAAGTGTCTCCCCACCCTCGGATGATTAGAATTCAGCGTCGACGACGCTGTAAAGCCACTCCATCATCGCCTCGCTGTCGACTCATTGCTGTCGCTGTGATCGCAGGGTGAAATAAAAAAAAAAACGACGAGGTGCACGCGCTCACAATGATGGAGGGATGTATTCGATTTGTATCTCTAGACATTTGAAAAATTATATCAACCTTTCCAATGACATTTGGTCGNATTTGGTCGGTTCAGTCCTTTTCAGTCCTTCTAACTCCTTTAAAGCCCAAATATCGAAAACTTTTGGAAATACAAATATTTTCGAGTAGTCTCGTTCCAAAACTCCCGTATGATAGATCTCCCTATACACGCGATCTGCCGAACAAGTGGTAACGATACTGAAAAGGAAACCTGATGCTTTAGGAACTGAGAGGACCATTATAAAGGGGAAAGGGAATCGAGACGGTGGGAAGTGACCACTGCAACGAGAGTGGTAAGAAAGAGGAGAGGGCTCTACAAAACCGTGAAACTCGGTTCAACATATTCCCTTCAGGACTTTGTGCCGAAGTCCTGCCCAAAATTCGCTCAAAAAAGTGATCATTTGCGCAAAACATTAACATAATATCCTAACCGATCCTCGAGGTTATGGTCTTGATCCAAACGAGAGAAACAAAGAAATTGTGAAATGAAACTGTTTCTTCAATCGAATTTCGATGATGAAGTCCGAGAGCTGTATATCCGAACACCTTTAAACAATACTAAAGCTGAAAAAGTTCTGGTCCTAGACCCCTGAACTTTTACTGTTGATGTTTTTGAGATGAAAACACCTCGTAAGATTCCAGTGTGACCGACTATTCATTCAAACGTGGAGTGCTAAGACTACACCACCAGGGCGTCTCGATTTCTGGCCAAATATCATCCGAAAATCGCTGCGACCGAGCGGAAGTTAGGCTCCACTGCGCAATCCTCATAACAAATCTACATTTTCAAAAGTACCAGAGTAGGATGAACCAGATCTTTCCTTATGGGACACAATACGTTCAGAACATAAAGCGAACTTCCCTTCGCCCAACTCCTTCCTTCATTACCATTTTGCTCATTCCATGGCGAACAATGAAATCCGCTCTATTCCCCAATTACTAAGTTTAAAACTTCCAAAAAAAAAGTTATCGAAAAAGAAGGTCGAGGATCCCATCGCTCTCATCTTCTAAAATCTGCTAGACCACGTGCTCGTAACTCGGAAACCATGATAAGAAAAATTATAGGGACTTTTACGTCTCCCACATTTTGGTCAGCTGAAACTCAAGCGGTAAAGAGAACACTTGAGATAATTTACAACGAATTTCAACAAAGACGGAACCACGGCTTCAAAAACGCTGTCTTTACCACAAGCTCTGTCACTGTCACTTTCACCTCATAGAACCAATTGATAGGTTTTCGCACGACCTTTAGAAGCGGACGTCTGATCACTCTCCACTCTTTGAGTGCCTTTCTTTTCGGCCCACTAATAGCTCACCAAAATCGTCCGGGTCAAAAACACTGAATAAATTATGACGACTGACTTCATGAGTCATTCATTGTAATAGCTTTGTGACATTCAAAAACATCTATGATTCTGAATAGCCGTGGAATGTTGGCACGCGTCCAAACTCCTCCCCAACCATGTGTTATGGGAATCCCTCTGCCTCATTTCGTTACCCTCTGCTCACGTAAGTGGCAAGGGTTTGCGTGTCTACTGAATTCATGCCTAAATAGGTATATAAATAAATAAACACTTGGTGTATACACTCCCTTGAAACTTCTCCTCTCAACCGCAGTAATTGCTCATGCGGAATGACACGCCCGAGCAATTACTAGACACCTTCTCACGAACAAAGTGGTCAGCTGGAAACAGCTAGAAACATCAAACAACTACTAGCTATCCCCTAAGAAGTACCTTGAAACTATATTTGATATTCAGTGATCGTCAGCAGCTATTTTAAAAAGTTCCAAGATGGGAAAGAACCAAATGTTTAGTCTGGACAGCTACAAAAACCTAAGCGGTCAGTCTCTGGATCAACAACCTGGAAAACGACCGTATCCCTATCAATCTTGGCATCTGGCCAATGTTCCACATTTGACTAATTCGGTAACCTTGTATGAAACATAATTGCACAGCTTCTGCTCATTATTCCAAGAGGTTTTTAACGACATCAACGGGGATTACTCATCAGCCCGCCTCCACGGGCTAGAGAACGCTAACGGAGCGCTGTAATTGACAGCAATTGGTTGTTCTTTGACGTATAAAGACCAGAAAGCTACGTTATCAACGAGCAATTATCATAATAACCGATTCCCGTTGCAAGCAAATCCGTCTACACCCATCGGAACCCAAAAAAGGTAGATAATCCAAAATCATTCATATTTAGAATGCCATTAGTGCAGGAAATCTAGTAAAAAGGTAGTGGAAGAACTTAGAAATTCCTTAGCCAATAATTGGGCAGACACAAGCAGGAATGAATTCTTTTTTTGCAGATTTTTTATTTGAAACAACATTTTCCGAATAGCTCAGATCTAGAAGGTCTAGAGGGACCTGGAAGAGCATTTGAAGCATATAAGATCAGAAATGAATGCTGAAGGCGTAAACCTTCACTGTTCTTTCTAACCGAGCAATTACAAGCTGCCAAGTTTGANAAAAAGAGCGAGCTATCAACTTTCAGGAACTGGTAATCGCAACAACAGCGAGTCGAACGAATCTTGCTTGGCGTTAGTCCAAACCCAGGTGCAACATTGATTTCTTATGCATGCTGCAAGCTGGTCCGACTCTTGAACCTGGCAAGGTGGCCGATGATTCTCTCGCGTATGGCAACCAGCTGACTCGTAATGTCCACATCGACGAAGCCAGCCGTCGTCGTGCCACCCAGCCACATTGCCCCTGTGAGCATTCCACAAACGGGGGCGTGGCAAACGACCGCTAGCCTGCGCGTCAGCGGCGACGACGATGACCGTATCAATAACGGCGGCGTCGGCGTCCGGTTACGCACCTAATGACAAATCCGATTAACCAGGTCATTTACGCTGAGCGTTGGCTGTGAGACTGCTGCGATTCTCCGTAACCGGAAACAAATTGGTATGACAACGTGTCGTTGTCGTGCTACGATACGCCACGACACTTAAACGACCACTATAAATCACTTCAGAATCACATCCACATCCCAGTCGTACACACTCATCTTACTAGTTTGTATATGAGTAGCTAATAAGTCATCTTGAAGGTCAGAAAGTAATTTTGTCGGCCGTACTCATCATTATTGTATATTAGCAGTTCCGAATTCGAACCATCCGAACACTTGAATCAATAGAGCCTTTGGAAAAAACAATAGACAGTGCATCACCATCGAAAACAAAACGATTTATCTTCTTTCTTTTTTTATCTTAGCGCAGAATATAATGCGCGAGAACACCTCCAGTCAGGCACGTTCCTTCCGCTTACTTCCCACTCCTCGTTCCCTCAACGCTGTCAACGTACGATTTCTTCGTGCTTCCTCCCGATGACGATATTTCACGCCCTATTTCATGCAATCTATCGAAACGCCTTTGTAGTGTTCCACCATCCACCATTTACCTCCTCGCTCCTCTCAGAACATTTCTTAGGGCAACGCAAAGCCTCCAACAACCAGACTTTGCCTTAATCTGCTTCCAGCTCAAAAAAGAGATTACATTGTCATCAGGCATTGAACCAAGATCCGATAAGTGAATTTGCAAGACGTCCAGCCGCTACGTAGCGAACAACTGGCTCGTAAGAACGCAATTTGTGAATGAGACGGAAACTAAAAGCATCTTTATACGCACGCTGGCAGATGGGAAAATCTCCGCACAAAATAAACATCCAACAATAGGCGTCTCGGACGTGGAAACCAACAAAAGGGGGCTCTGCTGCGATTCGCTCTCAACACCAACACTAAGACCGCTCCAATTGAACTCTTGAAACACCCCCTAAGTATGTAGGGCATATGCCAATCAAAGTCAAACATCTCAAAGAAATACAAAATAAAACAAGAAGAACGAGAAGGGGTAGCGGTGATAGGAAGGGAAGGGGAGAGAATCAGACTAAGGCCGACGTTAGTGTGTGGGAACTTCCCACAATCTTCCATCATGCTTTTCCCACGACGCCTCTCGTCTCTAGTCTTTGGCTAAGCATCACGCCGTCTACACTCCATAGTCGACTTTTTCGGACATTGAAAAAACAATTCCATCACAGGAGATGATTATCGAGAACTACCGAACTTACAAACTTGTTTTTCCTTTTTCATTCATATCTACCTTGAACTGATTCGAAAACACGAATGATTCGTTTCCCTTCACATTAAATCGGCAATATATCTTGGCAAAGGCGCAACTGTCTTCGAGTCACGGTGGCCCACGAAAAAAAAAACGAGACTGATAACATAAACGCGGCGCCTCTACAAACAACACTACTGTAGTCGATGGACAAACAAAGAACCATATGACTCCAAAAGGCAAAGCGGCTGGCCATATCTGAAATTTCTTCCTTTAAAAGCTCAAACGTCTCGTTATGTCGATCTGAAGAGAAGAAGCACCAGAAGAAACTAAACGCCTTTTTTCCTTATAAACTCCAACAAAAACTCGCTCTGTCAATGACCTAACTTATTTTTGCCCTTAACTGACGCCATAGAACTCAACGCCCGAGTCCTATAGCGATCCCATGAAGACCTAATGAAATCACCACAACCTAATCCTTCGATAATCCCCTTCCTTGATGTTCGTATGAATGCTCCATTAAGTGTACGCTGGGTGTACGCTGGGTGAATGCCTAATTCATTAGGCTTCGAAGCTTAGGCGCACTTCCTGCATCCGTGATCGAGGCGTGACCAAGCTTCCATTTTGAAACTAAACGCTGAAATAAGAATTAGGCCATGTAGAAAAGATCCTATAGAACGAAGTCATTGACCAAAAAGCCTTTCAGATGACTTTCCACTCCCTAGGTTCTCAAAACCCATGAACATTCTGCTGAACTAGATTCCTTCCCACAAGAATGAAATGTTTTCCCCATTCGATTTCAATTTTAACTATATAGCTTGTTTGGAAGCTACAAATAAAAGTCTGAAAAAGACGCCCGCATCACAGAACCCTAAGGACTGCTAGCAAAGTTCGCTTTCCCCACATTGCCTGCCCATTAAACCCCCATCGCTGCACTCCACCACACGACTGCGCCGTCGCAAATGTTATTATCAGTTGGCTCTCGAGACTGACAAGCATATATTTGCCGACGTGGAGATAAGCGTCGCTCTCTCTCATACATTCTCCGAGAACTTCATCTAATGAAAGTAGTGACAGAGTATTTCCCTGTACACATTGCGTTCCCAAGTTCCCATCCAATCATTTAAATTGAGTATCTCCATCGGAGATATGCCAATCAAGCTACATCAATCATGATTATCGTCTGATTTAAAAGCTCTTCATCATAGCCATAAGTAGCTATGTGCCTAATAGCACGTCAGCATCATAAAAATAACTTGGAAACGTCTCCAACTTCTAAATCCAAAGGGCAACGATCCCAAAGAACTCTGAAGCAGCCTTCAAATACGGGATGTCACGAATGTCTTCTATATTCAGCTTTGCTACACTTAGTGCCGCTTCGTTCCCGTAAATATACTATACTTATGCAGATGAAGCCTGGCTGCTGCTGAAAAGGGGTCTCTATGAATCGCATGTGTCAATAGCACATAATTGGGGCACCGTAATTAACGCGAAGCCGTATGAGGGTGCGGCACGCTCGCTAGCCGTACTTGCCTTTGGATCGGGACGACGTGATTCAGACACGGGTGTAGCTGCTTCGGCGGTATCCTCAGAGCGTGGTTCTTCACGTTCCGATGGCAGATCGGCTGCTTCTGACCGCTCATCTGACACGAAACTTTGGTCGACATCTGAGTTCTTATCATCTTTCGCTACCGTTGATGTCGACGGTGAGCCAATCTCCTCATCTGAAAGTGTAGACAGTTCTCAGTGCGAAAACTCGTACACTTTAGAAAAAATGTGGAAAATGTATGTAATATGAAAATAATATATGCACCCATAAAAAACATGAAAAAGCTCGGCTTCCCATCAAAGAATTCGCCAAATGGGAATGTCACGTACGTTCAAACCACGTGACCAAAATAACCAATCTTTATCAATAGGGTTCGTCATTGAAAAAAATTCCCAAATCTATTATTAACGTCCAGGAAAGCAAAACGTCTATTTCCAATGTGCTGACCAGGTAGTATACAGGGTATTTTTTTATCTCAAAACCCTGTTCTTAAGGAATCGCGAAGGTCAAACAGAATGCTTTCCCTAGAATAAGAATCCAGAATAGTTGGGCTCTATGTTAAGGTGACAAGCACAGCTCTTCTGCAATTCCTAGAGGGACAAGAGCGATTCAATCATGAACATGAACAATTCTACTTTCACTTAATCGTAATTGTATGGTCATTTGGAACTGCGCGCTAATTCACTCGCCGCAAATTCCGGTTGGAGAAAGGGTTCTCAAGATTTTACCCCTATAAAGTTGTAAGTAGCCTAAACTAAACTACCAAGAAACTATTTCCCTGCGACTCAGATCAGTTTCTAGGCATTACCTTGCTGACTTACTACTAGCTATCATTTCGATACCGTCGAATTCATCGAAGTGAATGGGGCAGAATTTGAGGTTTTCAGCAATCTCAATTACTCAACCCCATTACTCATCTTGAGGTCCCCATGTTCTCTGCTCGCAAGGAATCTCTGTCGAATAGCCTACTAGAACAACTGAATTCGATTCCCATTGAAATCTCTCACTCAGGTTACATCTTTTGGACAACAACTGCAATTCCTTAATAGTGGGTGAAGCTTGATTTCCTACAATAATCGGAGGTTTTCTTCGAGTGGACCGTATTGACGTCAGAAAGAGACATAGTCGAAGCATCCACGGAAGGAGTCGATACTTGGTAATAGCATTATCACTGTTCCATTCTGAGTAGTCTGGCCACAATGAGTAGCCTTGATAAACAGAGGTATTATGTTCTTTATGAATGAGCTTCCATTCATTCACACGCATACATATGTAGTACAGTAGCCGCTTCGCTAATTGGCTACCGCTATGCGTGGATCGATGTCAGGTCGTCTTGGCTGGAGATTGACTTATGGTGGCTAGATGACGGGAACGCAGCATAATTCGTAAATGGGCTAATAGCGTAACGATCGGAAGGCGCTGACACACACAGGTTGTGAACCCGATGCGAAAGCAAAAACAGATAAACGCCAATTGATTATTTGCTTACTCCAGAACACGTGATGCGAGAATTACTCAAGTAAACTAGGAAGTTTTGGTAAAGCAGTAGAGGAAACGATAAGGAAATCTCAAAGCAAGCAGTTGAGCGATGCCCTTTCTGCAGGCCACCATTATAAGCCATAAATCATACCCGGTGTAAAGGTCACGCAAATGCTTACTAGACCCCATTTCCATCTATCTGGACAATATAACAAATTAATTGGTAGTAATAGCCTTTTCATTAGAGGATTAAGTCACGGTAATGGCAATCATACAGCTCCCCTTCTAACAACGCAGCGACTATAGACTGCAACTTTGCACCTTCAAAACAGCTAGTTGCAGAAAATTCATAGCAAACCTCTTTTATGAACAAAAACAACAATCAAAATAAACCTCAAATCATCAATGACATCAGTTGAACTTACCATGTTCGCTGCTTTCGCTGCTCTCATCTCGTATGTCACCACCGGCCAATCGTCGCGGTTTTTTCTTTGGTGGCGTGGTCGTCTATGAAAAGAGAAAACGATGAGCCATTCAAAGGTCACACCTGCCATCAAAATCCTATCACCTCCGACTTTTTGCTTGTACTCCCACTTGAACTTCGTTTCTTGTTCTTCTGCTTCTGTTTCTGGAACTCCTCAAAAAGTCGATCATCCAAAACATTCTCACGAGGTTCCCAAGTGTTGTGTCTGCGAAACAACTACGTTGTAATAATAGTGAGAGAGATTCAGAGAGAAAAGGATAAGAGTATGGCGAACGAAGCATCGAATTTCAGACCTTATATTACAAAAAAGCGCAGCCAAAGATTTCTATGCTATGCTATGGATAAACACGGAGACGATGTCCCTTTCCACATTGAAAGTGACAACCAAGGGCTTCGCTAATGATAGAGTATGCTAATGCAATGCGAGCATAGACATCGGCGCTGCTAGGCACTTAGAATGGCCCTCGTACTATATAGTCTGCCTCTGAAGACTGAAGCTTAGAAAAAAACAGTTTCTAATAATTTCCAAAAATAATTACAATTATTTTACACCTTCTCGAGGGAGAAATGAGCCCGATAGTCTTCTAATGGGCATTGAATAATACAATTTTAGAATTCAACTCTCGTGAGATGCGACCTGTTCATGCTCACGTTATACACGCTCTTGTGATTGGTGATTCAAATTCATAGAAAGGGGTGATCACGTTGGTAACTAGACCCGTGATCATTAACTTTAGACTTCTTTCCTAATCCCCATAAAAGAAACTGCGCTAGCGTTATTTGAGAAGTGTTTTCGAAAGAGTTTCCATGAGTAAATAATCAATAACTATCCTAAAAATTGGCGAAATCGCCAACAAACTGTCCATCTAACCGGGCCTTTGCCCTGAAGTCGGCCAGTCTTCTGTTTGGCGTGCGTACGTAGCGCATCATTTATAACACTGATGATCGCTTACAAGAAGCCTTATCTATCCGTTCATATACTATATAAAGATTTCATTAGAATAATGAAACCCAGAGACGTCACACTTACTTGCTACAACCCATAACAACGTTAAGAAAATAACGGCTTCTAATTTTCAACACCACATAATACTATGTCAAAACACGGTATTATCCGGTTCCGATGACGCTACAGTTCCAAAATACACACGGAAGTATTCGTAACTCCCGGGCGTATAATCCTGCACGGTACTATAACGACGCAAGATGTGATTATCGTATAAGCGGCATGTATAATATAATCGAGGAATTATAATCTATTACTAATGTTAAATAACAAAATTTGATGGTTAAGTTAATGCCACTGTATGCAATCAAGATAAAGAGAACAATGAGTAAGGTCACATCTTAGGACGCTATTGTCAAAGCAGGGATGGCCGAAAAGCAGATTGAAACCTACGCTTCGGATGCGACTAAAGAAACGATAGAGTAGGCTGAACGAAGTCGAGCATCCAAGAGAATAAGACGTAGACGCGAGAAGACGAATATACCTATAGCAGGTTAATTCCCCAAAGCACATGGTTACTTAGAAATCACGATGGACCCACCATCACAGTTTTAAAAAAGCACCATTCAGAGCTTAAAACTTCCAAAGTATTTTGAAGGCACTTTTAACTGAAAAGCTCACTCCTCTCATCACAAGTCAATGAAGACCGTACTAGAAACCCTTGGAACTACGGATAGATTTCGCCGAATTGCTTGAAACAGAAAACCTGCTACACTACTTTTTGTATAGTTTACTCCATATGGCTTCTATCAGTGTTCACATTCGAGTCATTTACCACATTAACATTTATTGCACACCCAACTTTTCAGAACGCCCCTCAAAACGATGACGACATTCCGCAACGATGTTCAGAGAACGCAGAGCGGTCAACGAGTGCAGACAGACGGGTGGGTGCAAGGTCAGAGACGCAGCAGAGGCTGGCTGGTGCAATTCCCGTGCGTAGGCAAATGCTTGGCTGGCTGGGGCGCATCGATCAACGCTGCTAAACGTCTATGGGCTCCTGGACATTCAGTGTACTATATAATTTACTGCTAGATTACTAAAATCAAAAAGGGACAAATTAGGCGAGCAGATGGCAAAAAATAGCGTGAGTTTAACACTTAAGTAAGAAGAAGCAGGTCGAGACATCGCAGCGTTCCTTACTCTTCGCTTTGTAACCGTAACAACTATCTTTATAAAGGCATAGCCCTTCACAAAACTTACATTCACGTACCCGCCAAATGCTCAAAAGTTAGAAATCCTCCAAAATTCGAAAAGAAATAGGTTAACAAAAAGAAAGAGATGAAGAGCATACGGGAACCCATGAGAAATTACACAGCTCAGTCACCGAATGGCAGGTGCGCTGCTGCAAATCACATGAACTGAACAATGCGATTTCGTATGGAATTGCATATCGATCCCATTCATTATGAAGGCACGAAATTTTTGCAAAATGNAGTGCTTAGTATCTAAACCATAATAAACAGAAAAATAAAGAACTTCACAAATTGAGGAGACCAGACCAAAGACAACTAGCTGATTCTGGTCTTCCTAACGTCAGTTACGTATTCGCCGAGCACAAAGAAGTTATTTGCGCTCGAATAGCGCGATCAAACGTCAAAAGGTCCAACAGTTTCCTTTCACAAATCGATCACTAGCTAGCTGCGACCAAGTCAATAATGTCAACGTTAGGGCTTTGTTCATTCCAAACAAGACCCATTCCAATAAAACAGAAGGAAATCGACATAAAACAGCCAACTATAGAGAATAAAATATGAAAAAATAGAGAAAAGACACTCACTTATTTCCCCATCCCTTCCATTTCACCAGGTACTCGATTTTGCCCTGAAAATCTCGTCTTAACTATAGGTTTAACCAATACGAGTAAGTGAAGCTTATCACCGATTACTGGCTCAGATGGCCCTGGGTAAGCTTGCAATAAGCTACCACTTCCTCCAACAAGAGATAATAGCAACTTTTCCTGATTGAACCATTTTTAATCAGGTAACGGGTACGATATCATTTGATACATAAGGAAGTTGCATTTATCAGAAAATCTTTGATAAAAATGTTTTTCATTTGATATTGAAGTAGCTTACTTGTTAACATAGTCTTCAGTAAATTGTTTTCTCCTTTAGGAACAGATTAAATCAAGAAAAAAATGAATAGGAGCAAATATAACGCTGCGGAGTGATGATGAGATGTGACAGGTCGAAAACGCTGATAAATGGGTACGAACTAGTTTCTGCAGTAGGATCGCACACAGGCACAACATAACAACGGATTTCAATCGATTTTACGCTGCAACAAAGTCATAGAATGGAACAACAACGTGAAAGGGAACGAATAACCATTGTATTTTGGAATATAAGAGTATGTTACGACTCCTATATAGAAGCAAATAAAGACGAAGACCGATCAATAACACCCGCAGGAACCCGCAGCAGCGCACATGAATAGCAAAATGTGAATACAAAATGTTGTGAGGTGCCATGCTGTTGTGCTTCAAAAAGCTGGGTAATGCCTGAACTAACTCAAAACCATATCCTCTCCATTAGCCCCATTGGCATTGTGCCAACATTTTTTGCGAAGCGATTGAGGCCACAGTTAACTAGTTGAGTTGCTAAAGAGAACCATCAATGCTCGAAAAACATAAAATTCACGAGGAATATTTTAAAAAGCAACTATTGCACTATAAACGGTGATGGCAAGCGGTGTTCACCGAATTTCTGAACATAATGCTTCGATTTAGCTGACTTTTTACGACTGGAACTATGGAAAACACGGATGGAAAAGAAAAAAGAAAATCTAACTGAAACCGTCGAAAAGAAGTTGTGACTATAAAAACACATAAGATGAAATACTCCAGCTGAATGTTGAAAAAAAACGTTCACAACTGAAAAGAAGAAAGAACTGCAGTGAGACACAGCTCGAATTTGTTTAAGTGAAAATGTTAATGTCTTAGAACGATGGTTACGATGATAAAAATTAATTTATTCAAAAGTTGATGCTATTTAAATAACGAAGCTATTGGTATGATAGGTAAAGAGATTCAAATCCTAAATAAAAACTTATAACTTCTTAAGCACCCAGAAAAGTTAGAGAAATTTTGAAATACTCAATAAAAATAATAAAATATTGAAATAGATTTAAAACAAAACATTGGAAAGAGAAATGCCGTGCTTTAAAGATGAGACGATAAAATGAAAAGCACATAGAATTTCGGAAACCTTGAACTCTCGAGCACCGCCAATCAATTATGACACATCAACATACGAAGGAAATACTAGTAATCCGAGGATCGATATTTCTCATTACAAATATGAAGAATCAAGAAAGATTATGTTAAATCTGGTCTCGATAGACATGCTACTCCAAAAAAGTACGAAAAAGATGAAATGGATAATAGAACGAGAAATATTGCAAACCTTGCGTTTTCGCTCTTTCAAAAGGGCTTCAACAGCAAAAACATTGCCTTCGAGAGGTTCCATGGCAGACGTTAACCACACCGGACGTATTTAGCCAAATCACTGCGCCAAAATCAGGCGCCGACACTACCAGCCCGGCGCGACGACGGCGGCGACTGCGGTCGCGACGATGCAGCGCCGCGCGCGATGCTCGTCGCGGCGATCGCGACCTTCGCATTCTGCGCCTCTGCAGTCGCCGTTTCCCTTCCGCTCACACTCTGCTTGCCCTCCGCCGATAACGATCTCTAATCATTACTGCATCGTACCACCACATACACACACCGTCCCACGTGGATTACCTTCCAGTGGAAAATAATGCCAAAATGGCTTGATTTCATCCTCATGGAGTCCCACACCCAATAGTATGAACATCGATCCCCAAGAGAGTTTCTGAGACTAATGTTTCTCTGCGCTTCTCATGCAGTCGTAACCCATCCGAGTAACCCTTATCATCGCCGGGTGACACTCAGCTGTGTGCTGTTATCGACCCGCCTCGAAATTGGAGAGCTACACGCCACATACACCACCCAACCCGGACGGGGGAAATTGCGTTGACGCTGTCGTCGAGGGCTATTCTCGAACCACTGACCCGTATCGCGTGGGGTTACTTTAGAGAGAATGATTTCCCTGGGTACCGATTACCAGAGAATGGAGTTTCTGATGTTTTATGATGAGAAAGTGTGATGGGAAACCATGAGATCGTTACCCAAAGGGGATCCGGGGTTCTTTTGCTGATATTATTGGGGCCGGTTTGCGAGCGCGACGTTCACTGGGTGCCGTAGATGACAAGATAAATATTTGAAATGAGCCGAAATGAAAGCTTCGTGCATGGGACTAACAAAAGCACATTTTATAAGCACAGCTGTCCTGAGGCGGTTCCCCTGGTTGATGAGAACTTACACCATGGGTCAAAAGTGGTCAAGGACTGGCCGTGGTCCATCTTTGATGTTTGTAAAGCGGAACGAAATGATGGACAGGGCCGTATGGACGTTCGGTGTTGGCAATTGACCGTACCCCTCTTTATACGGGACGGATCGCCGTCGTCTGCTTGTGCTTACGCCGCGCTCGGCGTCATCACGTCGGGCCCATCCACTCGATCATCGCCTATATTCTCTCTCTCATTACGATAGTACGACCTGTTTCGTTACCGTAATCCTCAGTGGTGCGGCGGGTGCAGTGGCGGCGACAACGGCGATGGCCGGCCGTGAATCGTTATCTTATTTGCAGAGGCTCGCGCGCAGGGCTTGTCTCTTCTATCTGAGTGTCTCTTCCTCTTTTTCTCTTTCATTTCTCCTTTTCATATCCTTTATCCATTCTAATGAGGTATCCTTTGTCAGAGAACTGCTCATGACCGTAGTATGAAATAGCGTTTCAACGAAATTATTCGATTCATGGGGCGCGACGTACGCGGCAGGGGGTGCAAATTTGGATTCTATGAATGCAGTCTGCTCTCCGACAGGAATGCGGCTGAAAAGAATGCTGATTGATTGGCAGCAGAAATTCCCCCGAGCCGTGGGGGTGATGGTGGTCGGTCGGTCGGGCGCTGGCGGGTGGTGAATCGTCGTCGGACGAGTGAACACTTATCGTTGGAGTGCGCAGGACGACGAGGAAACGCGCCGCCCGACTACCGTAGCATGGGGACATTTGGTAGTGGGCGTGGCTGATGGCTGGATGTTGATTGGTTTCCGTCGAGCGTCAGACTGCCAGAGGAGCGAGACAGTACACTACCGATGGAGAGAACCCGATTGCGCTGACAGGGAGCGTGCGGCTGCGGCGCGGAACACATACTGTGGCGGCCCTGCTCGGTCGGTTCGACATCGTTGGCCATGTCGGCTGCAGACTGCTCTGGCCCCAATCGCCCTCCTACTCCCATTTTGCCCCATCACTTTAGCGTATTATCGTTCTTATGTTCGTTTTTCATTGAAATTCCTCGTATTCCTGCTGATCTACTCATATCCTTCATCCATCCAATGGCTGGCTTTGCTGTGGGCGGACCCACCAACTGGTCCCGCCTCCTGGCTCTATCACTGCCCTGCTGATGAATACGTTCTTCGTTGCTCGACGACCGCGCTCTGTTTTGCCCTAGAGAGTATCGATTCGTGCTACCGTATCTACATTTAGGTTTTCCCATTTGAATGTTTTCCCATAGATTTTCGGATTACCCAGCGAGCCGATCGATCCGCATCGAATCGAATTGACGTGTTATGAGGTCCCGTTAGATGCGCTTCATTGAGCTTCTTCACTTGTCGATCGTCTCTACGTCATAGTGATCGGTGTTTTTGGGATTATCATATCTTCATGGCCTCGTATAATGCCTGATATCAGTCTGTGCCCGTATAGAACCGTAGCTACAGTGTTTCGCTCATCACATGTGACCTGTCATTTCATCAGCAGCTGGTCGTTGGGCGTTTCTTTGTCCGAGCAGCAGTGTTCATCGCTAACGCCGCTGCGCTCACTTTCACGATTGCGATTGTAAACATTTCGAACGGATTAGTTGTGATTTGAAATTAATTTTGTTGAAGGTTTCAGGTGTTCTCCTCTAGAACCCCTCCCAATTCGACCGGCCCTGGCTCCACATCCTTCTATACAATTCATTGGTGAGTTTGACTCAGCGCAGCTTTCTTATGTTCAATAGTCTGCTGGCCGCCATCGTCGCCGTCGTAGTGTAACGAACAACTACTTACACATGCGCGCGCACATTGACGTTAATACCGTATGCTGCAACGACCCGCCGCGCTGGCTGGCTCTGGAGCGCATATGTGTGTCTGTGGCCGAGTGTAAGTATTTGTGTGAGAGTGATGGCGCCGCCCGAGCGATCGTTCTTCATCGAGGTCAACAGGCGCCCGGAACTTTTTCTCGAACCGGCAAAACCCACCGTAATTATGAGGCTAGTGGTGCGATGCGGCTGCTAATCTAATCATACAGAAGAGGCATCCCTAGTGATGTGATGTCTGAGAAGTGGCGTCAAATCGAATAATTGGGTAAGTAAGACGAAAGTGTAATTTCGTTTATGCTGAGGGCAAGGCCTTGAGTCATTTCAATATTGAAGAATAGCTCTAAGTGGAACGATCTTCCCAATAAGCAGCTTCACCAGCATAGAGCATAACTAGAGAAGAGTGCCATAAGTTTTTTTCCCGAGCGATTTGTTAAAAGACCACTTTTCAGGGTGACAGTATTATAATCCACTACTTTTTCTTCCAATTTCGTTGCAAAAAGCGAGATTATATATCTCTGGAGGTCTTGAGAAGTGCCAAGGATTTCTTGGGGCCTTTCACATCACTACCTGACAACGACTACGTAAACATTCGCCCATGTTAAGGACCTCTTTGCGAAGGGAAACGGTTTTTTTTACCTATTTTCCCTAACTTTTGGTTTCATAGTAAAAAAAAAAGGGTTTTTCAGTCCCATGAGATCTGGTAGCATGAAATCATGTTACACTTGCCCCTTGCCAATGGTTTCTTTCTGTGATTCGCTCTTTGTATGACTTCCTAATCCGGAATTGAAATGTTATACAATTGAAAAAAACCCTTGGGTGTACTACTGGTTACGGAGACGCCATAATCTTACTTCACCGCTAAATAAAAGGCTATAATACAGCCCCAGAGGAACTGCCAACAGAAACTCAACCATGTAAGAAAGGGTTTTCAAAAAATTCTCTGAAAAATACCAATATAATCGCTTTAAATGTTGCTTTTTTGTGTTACTCCACGCGAAGGGTCTACATTCTGATTTTTGAGCTTCAATCTATATATAGAATGACTCCGATGAAATAAACTGACGACATAAGGGAATCCTCTGACGTCATAGACGTCTTATTACATTTTCCTACTTTGTCTTTAGATTTGATTATCACAGGGCTAAGCTGTTCGTAGAGCTTTTTCTCATTGTGAATGGCTAAAGTTTTTTTAGTGTGATATTTGCATTTAGTCTAGCACAGCAGCAATGATTTTCAATTATATCAGTCACAAAGAAAACTATCTTGGTTCCGGATTTCTGATTATTCAGAAATATCAGGCCTTCAAACAGCAGGAACTGTTCTATATCAGAGTTCACTAGTTTCTCTTATCAATTAAAAAGTGCCATGCTGAATGCCTTTATCATGAAGAATCATCGTTCTCTTTTTTCAAGAGAGAAAGTGATCCATTCATCGTAGGGCATGGTACTATGCTCATATGTTGGTGCGTTTTATTGATTAGTACTTGATTCAGAGGACGATGAGCGCGTCACCGAACCTCAAATGTGGTTTATGCAATGATTTTCTCGTCAACGCCGTCACTGTGGCTGGATGTATGCACAGCTGTAAGCGATTTTCAATAACGCTCTTATTTATTTTCATCTCTTTTCGTTTTTAAAATCGGATTTCGTTAAGTGTAGTATTACCTCGAGGTCGCACCTTGATGTAAACATGCGATACTCACTTTGCAGTTCGAAAAAAAGCGATGTATGAAGTAATTTCACCTCACGCAGTGTCATTTACAACCATATCGTAGTTTTGTAGCTGTATAAGTAACCTCCTGATCCAATAGTTCAACTTTTCTGACCATATTGCTGTTTCCACCGGAATATTTTGCTTCCATTACTTATTAATCAACCGAAACCTTTTTTTTT
>UZAF01016658.1:21417-70241 GCA_900617895.1 Haemonchus placei
GTCTACAGTAATAAAGCGATTATTTTTGTGATGGTTACAATAAGTGGTCGAAAAGCAGCTTATACATTTCTTGAGACTGTGCTGCAAATAGTCTTAATGTTCAACTCAGTGGTTTCTACGCTGTTTGACAAGATTTGCGTGGGATGACCTGATTGGAAAAGATTGCGATGTTATGCGTCTTTGCTAAATCTTTGTTTTGCTTCTTCTTTCGAGCTCTTGTAACTTGGAAGCTTTTTTTTTTTCATTTCCAACTCATTTTGATCACTGAGATGGCATTTTGTTTGGAAGATCTCTTCCATTCTTTGTGTTTATGCTTTGGCGAATGTGAAAAGCAGTAAAAGAATGCTCAGGAACCATGATATAACACAGGAATTGGTATGGAAGAATGCTCATGTTTCAAAAAGAAAAGCAGCTCTCAGCCGCTGTTTTATTTCTTTCTGGAGGTGTATAGTTTACCCTGATCAGCACATCCATTGCAGATGCGCGAATATCGTGAAGTTCAGCAGTCATTTCGACGCTTTTTCCGATGCGCTGCGAAGGTGCCGATTCGTATTGTGCGCCGCCTACTCGAGACAAAACTATTCCTCACAGATCAATTCAGCGTTCATTTTATTTCTGATAGGGATTTCCAGGTAGGTGTTTCATTTTTTCTCTTAATTGTCATGGTACTCTATTTTATCATTTAGGACATCCCCGATGATGTTACTCTGCGTACATTAGTGTTGGAAGGTGGCTTCGATCGAACGAGACCCTTTCGCTTGTTCTTCACTCTTATTCCGACCGTGAATGATGATGCGCCACCAGTTCTAGACGCGGAAACAATGCCCTGTCTCATGCCGGAGGCGCCCGTTCATCAAGAAGCCCCGTCAACGCTTCAACCACCCGGTCAACTTCAACCTGTCCAGCTCGTCTCTCCAGTAGTTCCAGCGCTAACCGTCAGCCTTTCTACGGATATCTATGGTCATTCGGCTCCAATTATAACTCCACAAAGCGCTCCGCGTAAACGCCGAAAACTGAGCGATCCAAAGAAAAGTCCCACTGAGAAGTCGCCAGCAGCAGTGGCTCATCCAACACCATTGGCGCCGAATATGCTCGTAGGTCCCCTCATTCGGCCGATGTTCATCGCACAGCCACCGTTTATTCACCGTTCGCCTCCTAATATGCATATTTCGATGCCGTACCCTCAACCAGCACAGGTGTGTTTTCGCTCAACTATTTTTATTATCACAATATGTGCCTCGGCCTTTTGCGATGGTTCCAGGCCATTTACACATTTCTTCTTCAATAAAATATATNTCAACTATTGTAGGGCTCTTGTTTTCCTCGTCGTCGGCCTGCCTTACCCTTTCCCTAGATTCTTTCGAACAGTGGCTCCGCTTAATCATTGGGAAGGATGGTTTTGTTTTACAAATTTTCGTTCCTCATCCAGCGCGTTCGGCATCCTCACCGAGACGAGCAGGGCCCTTGCTGAATTTGAATCAGCTCTGTGATATCCTTTAGTCATACCTTTTGATGATTCATTACTGCGCTGACCCTATTTTTGAAAAGACAAGGAAATAATGGTCACTCAAAACCAACAATTGAAGATGAATATTGCTTCATCTAGCTTAGCCTCTACATATATGTTTTCCTTTTATTTTTTTACATAATGTTTGGAAAAGCGATATGAACAGTTCATTGTGCCTGTCAAAATCGCGAAAAGGTCTAATACTACTTAATTGATCCCACTTTCAGAATGCAAACCCTATGGAGAGTTCATCAACGAGGCAGTGTACTCCCGTCAATAGGGATAACAGCGTCGACCAGCCTCCACAACTGCAACGAGAGGATCCTGTGGTCTCGGTTGTTCCGCCTCCAACAATGGAACCATCATCTTCTTCATTTAATAACATTCAGAGGAGTCTGAACCCTCAAATCCCTCAAGCAGTGCCGCAGGCAGTGCCTCCACGATTGGAGCCCAGTCACCAGGTCGTACCACTTCCGCCATCACAACCTCCACCTCCACCATTACCGAGAAATGTGGGATTATCACAGCCACATCCGAGTTCTCAACCTAATGAAGGTCCTCATAAGGCTCCAAAGGTAGAGAAGTTTACAAAACCGAAACCTCCACCACTCCCTGAAGCTCCGCCAAAGTCAGTGGAGTCACGTCCAATTCATAAAGTGGAAACTTCAATTTATGAACCTCAACCAACATCATCATATCCTCCTTATATTAACGGTGCTGCTAAAAGTTCAGAGCCTCCACCCAATCATGAAGTGTTGGCAGGTCCTCCGAGACAACAGCCCCCAGAAAAGATTCAGTCACCAAGAGTGAATTCATCACAGAATGGCTTTGTTAACAGTGGACCGCCTAAAACGAAGCCAAATAACACACCAGCGCTACCGATCGCACCTGATCAGCTACGACCCATGCAAACGGTTTTACCACCACCGCTGAGCGGTGATGTTCGATCGATGCCAATTCTCCCACGCAAACTGGAAGAAATATCACCAGCTTCGGCTCCAACTACATTAGATCTGAGGATGGATATGGCATCTGCTGCTGTAAGAATGGTGAATGCCTCCATTACGGTGAGTAAGGCTTGATTATTTTTTACCATTTGATAGCTAATCCTTTCTGCATTTCTTTTTCCTATCAGAAATCGTCTCTTGTATCGTGTCTTCGAAGCCTGAAGGAAAAGTAAATGATCAGAAACTAGAGGGAAAACTAACTTGGTGGAAGTTGAATAACAATCAGAAGAGATTGCCTTTTAGACTAGGCTAACCTTTTTATGTATGAGAAGCTGAACTATGTGAATATTCAATTTGCTCGAAAACATTCAGTGTTTTTTAACCCCCATGATGTTAGATTGATCAGGATTATTTCCTCTTGCTGAGTTCAAACACTGTTCTAGAATTAGTTGTGGTTAAATCGAAATAAGTCTTAGTGAAACACGTCAGAGATTATCGTAATTCCGAATCTCCTAGNAGTGTTCTTGTAATAATTGTGTATTGCAGCAGCCTGATCCTGTTCTGCCACCGGCGCCTACTTTCACAAACGCGACTACGGTGACAGGACCCATGGATTTTCGACGTATGGCAACGCTGAATAAACAGTCGCTCGGCCGCACGTTGCAGGCGGTTCTGTCAAGTGGACGAGCAGACGTCACAAAGAATACCGCTGCGCCGGTTGGTGTGGGTATAGGCGACGTCTCCACTGGTGGTGCGCTTTTGGACACAAAATCGTTACCACATAACGGCAAAATTACAAAGGAACCTACAGTTGATATCCATTTTCCTAACTCGAAGTCGGTGTCTACTTAAACGTATGTAGATTTTGCGAGTGTAGTTCTCGCAGATGCCGCAACGCATCTATAGACGTCGCGGTTGTGTGACGCGCTACTGGAGTTTACGCATCAACTGCAGCTGGACTCTGGGAAGTCGATGTTGTTCAGATGATTTTGGTGGTTTGTGTTGTGCGAGCATTAAAAGCTCTTTTTCGTGAACTCATAACTCTCTATTTGGGTTGTTAGTTATCTATAGGTGTTAGTACGCGCGATCACGAGTAGCGAGTAGCTCATTTGGAATCTACTATACATAGTCAGTTACGAAGACTTAATTACGTTGATTAACCATGACTGTTTTGATATCGTTGTTTTGTCCACAGTAAGGTCACCATTTACTTTTGGCGGTGTTCCAGATTTGTAGCAGATCAAGACTTTCTCTGACCCCCGAAGCGCTCAGTAGTCGGTCTTTTACTGTATCTTTGACCTCTGTGCACGTCTGATTTTGTGTGGTGTCCGATTGTGATTGAAATTAGATACTCAGAGTCTCAACACTTGCACTCCGTTCTTCGCTCTCATTCTGCTTTAGTGCGGGTAATACCGGTTCCATATTGTCTTTGAAAAAGCTCTCCAAATAGTGGAATAGTCAAAAGAGATCGTGTATCTCCTCGATTTTGGATTTAATTCCTTAGATGTCAAGAGCAATTTCACAATTCGTCCCCTACTGTGCATTTTCTAAGTGGTTGTTGATTAGGTAAGCGCAAAATCGATAGTTTTTTTTTACACTGTAGCACAAGAAGGGTCCAAAATGTGAAAGAAGTCTCCCAGTGAATGTTTATTTTTGTTGTCCTCTCGAGTTTCTCATGTAATTACCTAAATAACGTGTTGAAGTTGATAACTGTATAGAAAGTCGATAGTATATATATCAGATCGTATTTGCTATGTTAATAAATATTATTGAAACAAAAGTTCAGTTGTTTTAATATGGTGTCTAATTGCTAATTAGAGCACTGCACAATATCGTATCGCTAATTACAAGCCCTATAATTGCCTAGATAGTGCGAGGGTCACTGTGAACTCGCCCGGATAACTTTTGCTGTTGTTACAGTACTGGAGTATATCGTACAAAACTACTTTTTACGGTGTATCCTACGAGTGTTGGTGCTCGTGGCCAAGATCTGCTCCTTTTTTTGGAGAAGGTACGATTTGTTTCTCGTATACATAAAGGTTAGATCCCGAAAAGGGACTGCATTGATTTGCTGGCAGCTGGGTAAATAATCGGTTGCTGAAATTGATCCAAAGTCAGTGGTCAGATCCTGTTAAATATGAAGTTTGTTGATACAGAAGATGATTTACAGGGTCAAAAGGTAAAAGCCATAAGAGGCAAGAGCCTGCCCACGTAGCATTTACGCGTCCGACAGGATTCTTTAACTGGCAATGGCTGTAGGCTATCATCCCCAGAAAATAGTCCTCTACATTGTGCTGATAAATCTGACAAGCTGTGAAGGGATATAGAAATAGGGAAAACGGAAGTTGAGCCATATCCAATACTTGTTTTCATTCGCAAGCCTCAAGGAGCATCCAGTGGGCGGCGTCAATTAATCGATACGCACATATTGGCTTTTTTCTTGGGAAATTTGGCGTTTCTTATGAATGGTCCTTTAGGCTAATATCTAATTGGATATCAACAAAATTTTGTATCGTAATGCTTTAAAATCGTGAGGAATGATTGCTGGCATAGTCGAAATGGCAACTGGTATCAGTGCGTTCCCATCCGCATAGTTACCCGATTCACAACCCAATTTCTTGATATAGCTGTCCACCAGCTTTTGCACTTTTAATTATGTTATTCATAGGTCCCCGAACGAGCTTGTGTTGTGCGTTCGATTGCCCTTATCGATTCGATCATCCAAACTCGTTGCTTTATTCATTTAGATCGAATGGAAAAGGAAAAAAAAAGAAAAAAGACGGACACATTTGAGCAAATAATTTCTTGAGTCTTAAAGGCACACTACACGATAATTTGGGGTAATCCAGATAATGACGAAAAATGGAAGATAAGGTGGATAATAAAGGATGAAGGCAAAGAAAGTGCGTAACTCGGTAATTCCAAAGTGAAATAAGGCTTCGAAAAATCGTTAGAAAGGGGGCTGGACGAGCTTGTGACCAGGAAATGAAGATGAGTGGGCGTTCGCGTAAGCTATACAATGTGTGTCGTTGCGTAGGTGTGGGTCCTGGTGCGAATAGCTGACTGCGGTAAGCAAAAATCCATTCTCCTGTAAGCATAAGTAAACAAAAAACTCTAGTAACAGCAAAAATAGCCCACCTTTTTCAGCCTTTTAAGGTAGAAATAAGGTGGGAATCGCAGCAGCGAAAAGAATAACAGAGAATAAAAGAATGGGAGAAAACATCGCCTCATTACTCAGCGATGAGGTGATTGTGTGTGGGGCCTAGAACGAATATTGCAGTCTGTATCCCTCGACACTCGCCTGATGTGACATCGATCGAGGGGCAGGAAGTCTGGGCGATCCGGTAATGGGGCTCCCACTATGCCCTAGCTATTGAGTTTTGGGAGTCGACAGCTTCCTTCCTGCTGCTACCCTTGGGGACCGCTGAGTATTTCTAGGGGAATAACTCAGAACCCGTTTTTTATCGTGAACTGTGCCTTCAACAGTGCTATTCCACGCCGCTGTAACCCAACATTCGAAGGGGGCCTACCAGTACTGCTTCAGTGGACTATGCTGATTCGGAGGTCGTTTTCCTTTGCTACTAGATGGTTTAGATAAGGAAATCGTAATCATTATCTGTCTCCTCTAGTTTTCACTAGCCAGATTTAACTTCCATTTCATAAGCTAGAATTATCGACGTTAAATCCCTGATCCTAGCCTTCCTGTCCCTAGCAACCATAAAGGCCACTGATGAATTACAGTGCTGAGAAAGGATTCCGCTATAACCCATTTTAAACTGGTCTTGTATCTGGGAGTTAACAAGAGAGAAATGGTATCTGTCTATTTGGGAAAAAGGGAGGTCGTGATTGTAAAGTGTTGATGGGTCGATTTGATGAATAATGGTTCGATATATGTAGATCTATTCAGAGGCTTTTTGCGTTTTTTCTGCATGTACCCTCTTCATTACCTCTGCTTAGCCTAGTTCGAACCTTTTTGAGACTATTAGGAATAGGGAAGGACATGTTTTGGAAACTGATTCATGGGTGTGGCACCATGTTTGACCCAATTCCATTATGACTTCAAGATGAGTGCTTAGAAAAAGGTGAAAAGAAATGAAATGGATGACTAGCGATTTTATTCGTTTCATTTATTATGCTCAAAGAATGCTCTACAGCTCTGTGAATTCATGATATCAGTGGGAAATACGTTTCAATGGAGTCAAAACTATGAACGGAACCTTCATCGAAAAAGGAAAAAAAGAAAAATGTGCCACTTCAATTCAGTTGTTCATCTTGAAGAAAAGTATGCATTATATAAGAAAGAAAAAGGGAAAGACTAAGCATAATTAAAAAAGAAACATAAAAAAAAAACAATAAAATAGTACTCAAACAAAACAACTGTAGAATCAGAAGAGGGGAAGAGACGATAATTTTGCGGTACCCTTTTCAAGTCGAAAAGCGGAAGTGTTGTATAGGAGTAGTGCATCCACCAATGGTGAAAAAAGCGAGAGAATTTGCCGACTTCAAGAAAATATGGCTCTTTAAAAGAAGGGAAAACAGAGGTGGGGCGAAATTACCATGACGGAAGTAACATGAAAGGGGTATTCGGACGAGATTTCAGTTGTTGCAACTGTACAAAGAGCTGACTACATCAACCGACATTGCCCAGAATTACCTTCTTTTGTCGCTAAGGGTCATAACAAGTTGTTTGAACTTCCTAGGTGGGTTCCTTTGTGTTCAGTGCAGCCTCTACAATGCCGGTGAAAGTCATCCGAGGATACACACGGGGCAATATTTTGAGCCTTTATAATTCCCTAACTAGGTCGTTTTCCGACCTAACAGCGCCAGATATGGTATACAAGGGGACCTCGAATTCATCCTATGGGGAAATCTCAGAAACCATTTTTATCGTGAACTGTGCCTTCAAGTCCGAAGACGAAGAGAGGAATTGTGCACAATGGACTTTGAACAAGTTTATACCAAAAGGATAGGATTGGTAACCAATACAAAGCACACAGCATGAGCTCATGTGAGCACTGAGAATGCATCCAGAAACCCACCACCCCATAGTATGATTCCCGCTCGTCACTTACAGGGTCATAGGAACTTACGGAAACTTCGGAACATAGGAATACCAACACCTCGTGTAGTGGTAAGCTAGGCAAACGCTACAGCAGAGGCGCAAAAAGTGCACCACACAAAGATCCCAGTTAATAGCGCTTACTTGAGAGACAATAAGTAACCCAGTACAACAACATAAAATAAATCAATCGAGAAGTAGGCGTAGGCTGAGAGGAAAAGGGTAAAAGCAAGACAATTCTGTAAGTGAAAGTTTCCCCTCTCATTCTTATTTATGGCTCACCTTCGTTGGTACCCCGAACATATCGGAAAATTGAAACGTGGCTCAGAGTTTTTTTTTGGATGTCACAATAACCACTTTAAGTGATAGGGCTTTTTTATTAAGTGGCTGCTCATACAAGCTAAGTGGCAACATATTGAAGATTGCCCTTTTTGTGGCTACGGATCAATAAAGGACTAGCGAACAAAAGGAAGGATGCTTTCACCCAATTGTATTTTCCATAACAAATGTCTCCTGGGAAGTTTTGAAAAGGGCCCTTCCATATGATTAAGGTCATTGAAAGCAAGGAATCACTAGCTCCTATCACCCAAAAAGGGTCTTCTCTCAAAAAATCGCAGAAGCTTAAGCTTGTGCTGAAGAGCTTTTCACAACTAGAAAGCTCATGGTATTTGTTTAAAAATGTGAATAGGTACGGTTGTGTCGTAAGGTTTCGAAGAGGTCTGAAAGTTTGTTCGCCCATCCATTTGGGCGATTACCGCAAATGTTAATCTCAACGCCTACTGTGATGCTAGGCAACAGTGTACAGCTTCTGAGGGAGTGTCATCTTATAGAAATTCTCTCAGGATCATTAGGATTTTGTCCGTTCATTTCATGGACGAATTAGACTCTTCTGCAACTGCTGTTAGTTACCAGATTAATTTTGCATCTCATTGGTTACTATTAGAAAGCCTCCTCATATGTTTATATGTGATCTATCCATAATTTGTTTAGAGAGTCTGAATGATAAGAACTTCCGTGTCATCTTCCTCCTAACCCGAACCCAAGTCCCTGACTTTGAAAGGAAATGGTGGAGGACTCAATCAGAGCTATCTAGGAGGTTTGACTGTAGCGACGTCTGTCCTGAGTGACTGTTGCTCCCGTCTTATTTCAATTTGGGTTTCAAACATTTCAAAAGATTGTAGAATAGCTCATTTGTTGATTCGGAATATTTACAGAGGGTTTTGTCCTTCCCAAACTTCGCCTTTCTCACAGTTTAGAGCGAAGTGGAATTTGAGTGGGTGCCCGCAACCATTCGAGTCGTAGCTGCTCAGTTAAGGATGTCCCAGCAATTTCCATCAGTTTTATCGATATGCACCTTACTGAATTCTGGATCTTGACCCATCTCTGTCATTTGAAATGCTACCATTCGAATATAGTGACACTTATGTAGCGTTATTCTTTGTCTCCAGCGCACACGTATAACACGAATATTGATCGGTCACGAGGTTGTGGGCCACATTGCGTTGTAATGCATTTACACTCGCGCTAGTCAACTGTGAACGTTCATGGTATAACGCGCATACGACCAAATTATTGATTTTTCTTCCAGTAAGTAGGAATAGAAACGTGCTTTTATAGAAGATGCTCCAAGCAAAAGGCCACTTAGACGGTAGCTATCTAATGAGGAATGAAGAGAATTCAAGGCTAGTTTGGAAGTTTCGAGATATGGATATGTGTGGATATAGTTTCTATAGTCCACTCGATTCCAGATAACCTTAACATAAGAATACTGTTCCTTAGTTAGGGCGGAGGAGGTGTAGTGTCAAGTGGCGTACTACCTCCCACATACGGTCACGTGTTCGAATTCCGAATCGATATCCGCCTAGGCCCAAGCCATCCTTAACTTCAGAGTCAGTTAATTGGTGCCAGTCTTGTTTGGGAGGATAAAAACACTTACTTGTACGGCTAACCACCACAAGTCATTGTATAGGCCACATACGCACTCATTAAGCCATTACGATTCTGAATGGAAGTCGAGTGCGTGGGCGCATCTCCTAGACCGGATTGGTAAACGCCAAAAGATTTATCTTTGATCCTTTAGCTTTATTTATTCGCTTTTTTACGTGTGCATATAAATTCCTGTGCTCAACACTCAGACCCTTAAACTACCGGAAAATTAGGATTTGTTAAAGTTTTACTGCTTAGGGGACAAGTTGGAAAGGAAAAAAATTCCCTAGTCGAGCCGCTTTGCCTCTGTCGCGAGCTATCTCCTAGGAGTAGTTTAGATCGAAACTACCTATGAGTATCGACCTTGCGTTCCTTCGTTCAGGGGCCTGTTAAAAAGCGGATGGCATGAATTTGATCAATTATTATTATTTCTTATGATTTCGTTCTGTTAGAACAGAGTAAATTGTATAGCCATTGAGTAGCGTATATTTTTAGAAAAAAAAAATAGTCTTTGAGTGCGCTACAATAGCCATTCTGAACGTCGGGCTTTGAATAAGTGCACAAATTTGTGCAGATGGCATGGAAATGATGATTTGATTCGAAGAATCTAGTTATGGAGGATCAGATTAAACGTGAATACAAGATTGCTCCTTTGAATGAAGTCAAAAAATTGTTGTCTAGAACTTTATAGACATAGATATGATACCATATTATAACAAAGCATAAACATAAACACGATCCAAATACATTTTTATAAATAGTCAATAGTGTATGCTGTTTTGTTCATGCCAGAGAAGTGCTCGTTTTTCGTTCCAAAAACGATTTGTTCGCACTGGACCCTTAAATAGGGTACTTTTCAAATTCTGAGCGATGTTGAACGATTTATGCTTGTCAGGTGGGCCATTGGAGGTGGAAAGATTAGTCAAGGAGTAAGCAAAGCTCCTACGGAAGCCTGAGCATCGTGTGGGATTCAAGTAAGGTGGTCTCTATCCTTGAGTAAGTTCCACGGAAAAGGTTTCGAACATAAAAAAGAAAGTCGTTCCACTCTCAGTTTTGTTCTTGGAATAATCGCTGTGCCTTTAGGCTTGCGACTGTCACTTTTGAAGGAAAAAAATGAAGTGATTCTCAATAAACCTCCCTATTCTCCATGATGTACGGCGCCAGGCGAAACGTCCAGGATTGTGTGAGGTTTCTAAGCGACGTACAATCGGATTCGGTCCTCTAGAATCCTATTTCTCGTCACCATTTACGTCAACCCTTGATGAGCTTTGAATGTTGACGAAGAGCAAGTCAGAAGCGGAAATAACCTTTTTCTATATTTGTCGATTACTGCATGGGCACAAGTTTCACCCTTGTTGGCCCCATGTCAAGTAAGTATTCGGGCGCTAGAACGATGACGCCAAATTTCGAGGATCATTATACGTCCAGAAACGGATTCTGATAGTTATCATTGCTGAGTTAGTTGGGCCTTTGGTTCGGTACCGGCAAAAGGGTCAAAGCTGGGAAGTAATCGGCATGTTGTTTGAAATTGCTATTGTTTGTAGCTGAAATCAAATAAAAAGCTTCATTTTCTTATTATTTCAATGATTGTAATGGACATCCCTATAACATATTGTTGGTTCACTTTATAAATTTACTAGGTAATGTTTTGGCAAGTTTCCAAGAGCTATCTTGTGCTTGGGCTGTTGTGTAAAGTTGTTTAGTTCTCGTTCAACGTCTATCGACTTTTTTTTGGATGTTGCACTCTACACGTGCGCCCCCCAAACGAGTTTATCGCATCGGGGATAGTTGTCAGGTCAGTTGTCACTGTAGCCTTGGGAGTTGGGAAAATCCTGACATCTACGTCTTTAAGCACGTCACTATATGCTTACTGGTTCAAATCTTCTGAACACTTATCAAGTATCCCTTCGGGATCGGCTAGTTTGTGCCAGATTCGTCTGGGAGGCTGAAAGCACTCACTTGTAGATTGGCTGGCTACAGCAAGTCATCGTATAGGCCATTCAATATGCCACTACGACTGGGAATTGAAATCAATTGGGAAGGAATTGATCAAAGCGAAAGACCTTTAGACTTCTATCGACTATCATCGGCCCACTGATCGACAAATGGGGTCAAGTTAATCTTATAATGAGAAAGCAGTTTTGGATTGCTTTTCTTTCTTTCTAGCCCTAAAAGAATAAGTGCTAACTCTTCTCCTTCATGAAATACTTAGTTAGCTGACCAATTAGAAAGGGGTAATTGGGTGTTTGCAAACATTTCCCAGCTCCTCAACTGGCTTTGAGACCTAATGTCACATCAGCGCCGCTGCACAACGAATGGGAGCCGATACGGAATGATTGCCCTTCTGTTCGGAAACCTTTTTTTCCAGGTTAGAATCATAATTATAGGTGATTCGTTAGAGTCCTAATGAGTTAGGGATTATTAGCGCATCAATTAGCGATAAGGGGTCAGTGTGTATTGTAAAAATGCAAAAAACACCGAGCGGAAATCATCGCATTCAAAAACAAGCTTGATTTAATCGAAACTCAGAGACATCACACTAACACTGGTGCCACGACTTGGAAGTTTCCCATGAAGTGGTTCCAACTCCATAGATTCAAGTGGTGCGCAAAGCCATTTATCACTATTTCGGCAGAGTTGTTTAGTTTTTTACCCCAATACGAGTGTTGGTCATCGGGCAAGTCCACCCACGAAAACTATTCGCAAGGACTTCTCCACAGATGTATTCCTCACAAGTTTTTATTTAACGCCATTCAAGTCGGAATGGAAAGTTCGTATTCGAATTATCCGGTTGTTCCCATAACTCTCCAAAGCATATGGAGTACGGGGGATGTGTCAGCAGTGTGTCACACAGGTTGTGGTCTTTTTTGGTTCCACGCGATTTCTACAAGTGGACGGCCTCAAATCCTGAACGTACGGCTTCATAAATCGGGCTTCATGCAACAATTCGGGCCCACCTAAAAGTGTTAGTCCAAAATGTGAGGACTATCTGAGAAATGTATCTTTCAATTGATCAATATGCAACTTCTATATACATAACTTAGAAACTGTTAAACTTAGAAAAAGAAATATAACTGTTAGAGTGAGTACTCCCTGATCCCTAGTCCTTTCAGCGGCCTTCTATATCATACAACCTAAGCAGTACATATCCCACCTTCCTGAACGGAATTCAAGACTACTAATCATTCCCTATATTTTCCCCCTTAATCTTATTCTCCCTTAACTGGGGGTAGCTTCCATTCAAGTCTCATACAAATACCTTACGTATAACTTTCTGAGTCTTTCACAGAGGAACCCGTAACCGAAATTGTAAAACAATGATCCTTTGGAATTCAGGGGTGAGATGAATCACTTCCTTGGTGTTTATTTCTCTCGCAACTACTCCGTTTTGAACTTTGCAGCGAAACATCTACGAAAGGTTCACGACAGGGAATGCATTTCCTTAAGGAATCAGCCTGCTGGAATGATCACCAGAACTATGCCATTGTTCATAAAATTGCGTAATGTGAAAGTTGTCAAAGAGCGGCGTATGTCTGTGCTTTCTGTCACGATCTCGACGAGATTTGTTCGTGAAATCGATTCGCTAGCCATTTGTCCTTGACAGGTCGTCGTCAATTCTGCCTGAACGGCCTGATTGCCCAGCCCACAACAGCGTTAGATCGCTGGATTACGGTAACTGGGTAGTGGTACCACGAAGATTTGGTCGGTTGCCTGGTCCGTTTTTATGCACGAATGGGTTGGGACTTGTTGGGCAGCCAACGCTCATTATTTCCCATTTATGTAGTTTGCCCTTTGCCCCTATCGGCCAACTTGGAGACGTTTCGGTCGGTTTACTAAATTTCAATTAGTCATTTCTAAATCTCGAATTCTCAGCCATTTTAGGCTTACTGTACTTTGCTCTTGTAGGCTTGACTTCCTTATTGATTAGGGTCCATGAATGTTTCCATTTGAACTCTATTAGAGTGTATACTCCCGAATCCCGGTAGTGTGCCTCTGAAAGAACGTTTGAGACAAAAGTCCAAGGATTGGTACTTATCTGTTACGTCGTTTTTTCTGACGTCCAGAAGAGGTGTTGCTATTTGTGGCAGGAAATAGGTGCAAAGACAAATATATTCATCAGAGAAACCCAGTAACTCATCAATATAAGAAGGATAGCTCACAACAACCTAATTGAGCCTTTACCTATTGTTTCGTTATGATAAATAGGATTAAAAGCTGCTAGAAGAATTTTCAATGAGAGCAGAAAAAAACTACCCCCTTCCTCTTCCCCAGGAGTCGCCTGATTTCGTTATGACGTCATAGGGCATTGGTGACAGCTGGCTGTTCAATAAATCACTGTAAACACGATGCCGCTCAGTAATAAATGTACTGAAGACATGGGAAAAGGAGTAGAAAGCGATGAGTATAGAACAATGGAATAATTATTTTCAATAGATCCAGTCAGATAGGTTTGGTAGCGAACCTTTTTTTATTGATAAGATTAGTTTTACTTCGCTTTCCATGTTTGCTCAATGTAGTTCACCTAAAGCTTCAATTATCTAACTATCCGTAATCTACTTAGGGACAAGATTATCTTCCTGAAAAAGTAAAACCTTACCATGAAAAATCTCTTAGATGACGATAATTCGATGATTGGATCGTGTTTTGATTCATTGGGAACAGAGTTTGTACAGCTTCTTACAGCTTCCCTGTGTGCCAAAGTTGTAAATTTGCAAAAGAAGCGGGTAGGGGGGTCATAGGAACAGAGAAATTGCCTCCACTCTACGACGTCATGCGGCAAAGCCACCACAACCAGACCAGGCAACAGTTGTGGACGTATTGGGTTGTAACATAAATTCGTAGAGTTTTGTGTTAGGGTCATTTTACAACGATTCGCTTTGTTTTTTGGCGAAGTGTATATATTCATTCGGAAGAGCTCTTTCTCCTCTATAAAATAGTTTTATTCGTTTTTTTGGATAATCTAATGTACGTCTTTTTTCTGGCTCAGAATTGGAATATCCAGGAGGAGAAAATCAGCATTTTCGACATCTGCTTTTCATCGAGGTCAATAAGCAGCCGAAGCCGCTCGGGACATATGCAGTGTGTACGAGGAAGGTGTCTTAGGTGTGTCTCTGGGTGGCCCCAGGAGAGACACCGAAGCCGAGAGACAAGCAAGACCTTCACTCGAAATAGGTCATGATTTGCGTTTGGTGAGACTGGAAAGGCACGGTGCACTGGGAAATGCTCGAACGAAATGCTACTGTCAACAAGGAGGTCTTCATTGCCCAGCTAAACCATAGAGAGAGACAAAGTCTTGGGCTAACTTAAAAGAGAAGACGAGAAAAAGACGAGAAAAAGCAAGAAATTGGTCCGTTTCGCCTCTTCATCATACGAACCAATGTCAGTCATCACCCGAGGCATCTTCAGTGATTAAGTGATGACCATAAAAAGGTATGGATATAGAAGTCACTTAATGGCAAGCACGAGATGCGAGAAATAACTGTTACTAAAATAATGAGTATGCAAAAGATAAGAAAGCAAATTAATAAAGTGGGGAAAAACATCCAGAAATCTGAACTACTAGGTAGTCGTTGAACTTAAATAAGATTTTTCCCGCCGAAACGGTCTTAAAGGACCTTTAATCGAAGTGGAGTGTGTCAGAACACATGTCATAACCAATTGTTAAGTTAGTAGAAGTCTATAAGGATTATTTAAAGGAGGCAGTCATAAATCTCATTCTCTATATAACCAAGTACAACCTTAGAACCATCATCTAAAGCATCCTAAATAGGCAAGTGTTTATGTAAGTATATTGTTAACAAATTTTTCAATATCCTTAATGTTGTTGATTATTTTAAATTTGTATGCAATAAATTTATTTCTGTATAGACATTTAACAATATTTATTGCAATAAACTCTTTGCTGTATCCATTAGAATTAAGTGTGGCAATCATATCCTTCAACTTATTATTGAATGTATCCATCATGGAGCAAGTGTTAGCTATCCTAAGTGTTTCAGTATATATAACTGAGGCTTTATTATTCTTGGAGATATTGGAATCTTTATGAGGAAATCTAAGAGTTTTAAATGTAAAGTCGTCAGTTTTATTATATAGGGAGGTGATTATTCTATTATCCCTAATAGTTATATTTAAATCTAAATAATTGCTGTTACTTTCATCAATACTTGTTTTTTTAAATTCCAGCTTTCCTTCATAAATTCTTTTAAGCTCATTTTCTATTTCTTCTTCTTTCTGATTATGTACCACTAGCAAATCATCCATATATCTGAATGGAATAAACAGCTTATTATTATGGAACTCACAAGATGTGCTGTAGTTGAATTCCATCACAGAAAGTGTAAGGTCTGCCAAAAGAGGACTAAAGTTACCTCCTTGTGGCACCCCTTTGCTTTGCTTATATAATGTTCCATTAAACACACAGTAACTGTTGTTTAACAAATATTCCATTAAGTATATTAAATCCTGTTTTTTGTACTTTCTGTAATTAGTGTTGACATTTTTACCATCTGAGTAGAAAACTTTGAAACCATTAGTGACTATCATATCTTTATTAGCGTTACGAAAACATATTTGGATTAGATTTTGAATATTCTTTATAATGAGGCAGTGTTCTAGGTTAGTGAACATATCTGTGAAGTCCGCTGTATAAATCTTTAAACCAGGGTAGCGTATACTTCTCAATTCTTCACTAATGTTAATATTACTAATAGACCAGTAATTCTTAATAGATTTTTTTCTGATTCTTGTTATATTTGCATATTTTATGAAATGGGATTTGATAAAGGTAAAAATATTGTGCATTTCCTTGGCTAATGTTTTTGTACTACTTTCTCTAGCACCAGTAATATATCTGAACTTTATAGGGTTCTTATGTAACTTAGGTAGTGCGTAAATGATCGGAATTGAAGCTTTGTCCGATACTTTGAGCTTGTTACGTATACAAAGCATTTTATGTTTAAATATTAAATTGTATTCATTATTACATTCTATTTTGTTGTAGGTATTATTAGTATCGCTGTGTAGAAATTTGTTCTTATTTTTATCGTATTTCATACCCATTTCTTTCATAATAGTCATTAAGTAATATTTCATGCAAATTATCCCATAATTATTGCTAGCTTTATCCAATGGACAGAAAACGAAGTCTTCTTGATATTTTTTAATTAGTTCATAGGGAATTGTTTCCTTCGTGGGTTCCAGTCTATTATACGTTAGTAGTGGCTTTACTTTATTATGGAATTCTGCATAGAAATACTTCGTCATTTGCCTTATTTTTTCCGTATTCATGTTATATTTGTTTTTATAAAATTTGAGGATATCATGTACTATATTTAAATATGTAATTTTAACCTCTAATCTACTTATTCCTTGGTCAATTCTGTATTTTGTTCCCTTTTCCAACAGATTTCTGAGTACTCCTTCCTTGATGATACCTAGGTTTCCAGTAATGATATGTCCTGAGTTTTTGTCCACAAACTCTTCGAAGAATGTTTTTTGGCATAGACAATCATTTATAAGTTTATTTCTTAGTGTTTCATCACTCAATGCCTTGAGTACTTTATTATAATTGTTAATCTTACTGGATACCGGACAGCCATACCTATATATTATTCTAATAGGTACTATTTCTTTAAATCTGACTTCGTTATAATTAATTATCCGTGAGATGATGTTATGGTTGAATATCCTATTGAAAGGAATTTCATTATAAATTCTACTTTTATATTCTATTATCACATTATGACATTCCCTTTTGGTTCTCCTATTGGATGGATCACTATATTGATAATGTGCTAATATACATAATACTAGAAATTTAGTTTTATTATTAACTGATTGTAAGAATTCTTCCGAAACTGACGATTGTATCATTTTATTAATTTCTTTTTTACTCAATCTATTAATCAATCTGTAACACTCTATGGGTTTGAGGTCCTCTTCTTTATCTATTATTTCTGATATTACCTCTTGACACGTNATTTTATCTTTACACCCTCTATTTTTAGTTTTTTTAGTTTTTTTGCCTCTATTATATCTTTTTTTCCGGATCTTAAGTGCAAAATAGGGAGGAGCTCTGTTATACTTATTAGGATTGTTAATGTCAGTTATGTTACCGTATCCTTTAATATTATCATTAAGGCCAAATGGCAGTGCTGTCATAAGAAGTTTAATCCAAAATAACTCTTTTTCTAGCAAGATATTTTTATCATTAGAATTTAGAGAGTCCAACACTGTGACTTTTATTTCTTTTCCACAATTTTGCATATGATTATATAAGGGTGTGTTAATCTTATTGGTGGATATATTCAGAAGGTGCTCTCTTATTCTATCCTTTAGCCTTCTTGTAGTCATTCCTACATATTGTATTCCACAACGTATACAAGTTATACAATAAATCACATTTTTAGTAATACAACAGGTATTATTATCTTTATATGTGTTAATTTTCAGACCTGTTGCATTAGAGAAGATGTAATTGTTAGTATCCGTTATACTACAAACTTTACATATTTTTACACATTTGCAACCCTTATTATTATTGCCAAAATCTTTTAAAATGTAGTGGTTTTCCCCTTCTCTTACCTTCTCAAATTTATTTTCTTTGTAATAATTGGAGGCTTGATTTTTTGACCTTCATCTAAGCATACGGGAGGTCAAGCCCATATGCAGAGAGGAGTCTCCCGGATTGGGTTCGACAGGATTGCTGTCAGGGTTTGGCAACCCTCATGTGTTCCAAAAAGGAACGATTGGTACTGGAGGCGCCAAAAATTGACCCCCCATGCCACTTTTGACTTTTATAAACCCCTTCAGTACCAATCCCTATTTTTAACAAGAGGTATGGCCCTCTTTTTGAATGGGTGAAGGAGTGTAGAGGGATTGTGTCATAATCCCATTTAAAAAAAAAATATTGGGGAATAAAGTGCCATAAGGGTAGCAAATGTATGATGTGCTCACTATGAAAACAATTATTTCTTAGTGTTTAATACTAATCGGTGATAAAGTGGACGGTTAATTGAAGTAATGCATTGTATTATAATATATGAATAAAGTATATTTTAAACTAAGTGATATTTTCCTTTATTGTTCATTCTATCGTATATCCTATATTAGAAAAGAATTCTAAACGTTGTTAACTATTAACCTGTGTTGTTGATGTTCATAATAGCAGTGCGTTCCATGTACCGTACCCTAACCTTATTGGTTGCGGCCTAAATTCTCCTTTCTGTACTATAAGTCCGATGTGTCATCAATCAATATATCCCATTTGTTACATATGCAATATATGCAATGCGAACGAATATATAAGGAGTCGGTCTCCAGAAGGAGCACGCACATATATGTCAGCGCGCTTCACGCTGCATATATCATCACATTTAATATAGTGCTTTGTTTATGTTTTGTTTTTAATGTGATGTTAATTCAAAATACTCCGTTATAGGTGATGTTTGTATGTAGTCTTTGCCTCTATTGCTTTTGCGTAACTCCGTTTAACTAATATTGGTAAAACGAATGATATTTCAACTATGTGCATTATAGATGAGTACCGGTTCCAGTGTCGATGGTAGGGCATCACCCTTGACCGTTACAAAGGTGAGTATTAAAAAATTCAATTGCAACTATGAGTTAATATCTCCTAGTTATTGATATATTTAAGAATGTTGTTGTAGGACTAGGGTCATGTCTGTACCTTTATACTACATAATCCATAATGGAAGACATAAAAACATTAATCAATATATGAATGTTTCAGGTGGCGGAATGGAACACTGGTATAATCAACTCCATCTCAACTGTTTCGAGTGTGAGTCACGTCTTTTTTTATTATCTACTTACCACTTACATATGTCCAGTTTAGAAATGGTTTAACTGTAACACTTCGTAGTTGAGCGAAATCGTGTAATTTCCTCCGAGTTATAAATAGTATGTAGATTGTGAACTGTAAGATTGAGATTAAGATTGAGATTGTGAACTGTAAGCCTTAATAACACGATATATTGAACATTTTTCTATAAAGGAACATAATAACAAATGATCGTTTTCTTTATTGCATAGTAAACAAAACTTGGCTATTTCGTTTAAGTTGTTACTAATTAAGACAATGACATTATTCGCATTCTGAATTACAATTGTTACATTCAACAAAGTATTGTAATGCTCTTGTTTAAGTTGTTACTTATTAGGATAATGGTATTACTCGCATTCTGAAATCCAGTTGTTACATTCAACATAGTGAAGCAATGCTATTTTAAGCGCGCTGGGTTTGATTACTCCGAAAACGATCAGGACAAGAGGAGGGAAAGAATGCAAGAGCAGATCAATAACTGCGTCACCTCTAAACAAATCAGAGTTTTGATGATGCCAAACGTTACCCGAGCGCCTTTGAAGGAAATCGCAAGAAAGTTTATAAAAGACGTTGTAAGGTACGTACTGTATTGTAATTATAAATAATATTGCTATTCTTTTAAAAGTATAGATACGATATTGAAATGGATCCTTTCCCACTTACTTGGTTAAGGCACGCTGGCAATTATGGTGACTTCACGTCTTTCCGAGTGAGTGCATGAATTTTAACTGATAATTTTTTCTATTTTGTTAATAGTGTAAGTTATTATTATATACTAATTATAGGCTGAAATGACCTATTCGTTCTGGGAACATTTTTTGTCTAAAGGAAGTAAAAATTTACTTGAATTCAATCGTAAAAATAACACGAATGTCAAATTGCTGAGAGGAAAAACGATGAAGCATACTGATCTCGAAAACTTAGGGTATGTTAAATTAAGGATCTTGAATATATGACTAGATGAATATGACTACATTATTTAGATTGTACCTACGGCAAAAAATTCGAAAGGAGTTATTGTCAACGCACGCAGCTTTGCCTGAAATAGTAGTGAAAGGCCCATATGTCATGATAAAGGACCGGGCAAACGCCAACTCTTTGGTGAGTAACAACATAAATATAATTACTTGTTATTTAAATCTTTGTTACATAATTTTTGTTTTATAAATAGTATGTTATATATAAATTATTAAATAATATCGGAGTTATGTTGTAGTAGTGTATTTCTTAGAGTAATAATATTTAGAAATTTAAGTCCACAGTTCTCGCTATTCAGCTTGGTTGGGATTACCGTGACTGGAATGGAACACCAATTAAGTTTTTGCTGAATAATGCTGAACTGCAAAATTATGAGGTCATTTCTAATTATATGTACAAGATAACTAGTTAATCTATTGATATTGATGTATTGTGTATAAAGTGATTTGTAAATATAAGTAATTTTAGAATGGTATCCTAAAATGGGGAGTTTTAAAACTGGAATCTCTAAACTCTTTAGCCACTAAAAGGAATGATGAGAATTCGCATACGGAGGTAAATATTACTAACTTATATAATTTGTTTAGGGTTATAATTCATGTAAAATTCAGGTAACTCGTACCATCCCCCGGAAAAGGGATCTTCAAGATGGAGCCTCTACCTCTTCTACCAAAAGAACGAAGGGTGGCAATTGAGTATTATTTTTGAGATTGTAAAGTGTTTTATAACCGTTGTTATGAAAAATTTTATTAAACCGTTGTTATGAAAAAAGATTATTTAAAAAACTCGAATTATTTTTGAAAATAAAAATATTCGAGCATTGTAGGTACATAAAAGGACAGACACTATTTCTTATACGTTTTGATAGACCCACTACCGATGTAGATTAGCTTATAAACGCCTGTGGGCGCTATCTGTAGACACGCCCAAAACGGCGAGGAGCTCCGATGAGAAAGTTATGCTCGCGCTCGAAAAATCAATACCGTGGGCCGATGGGCATTTTCCAGAAACTGTTTACTGTACCTTTTCCCTTGCCATAAGGGTTTGAGAATCGGTAGATAAAAAAATCCGGAGTGCGATCGTACAATTGAGAATGAAAGCGGATACATCTTACATTGATTTATCACATATTTTAGGAGCCTCTGTGCTTTCCGCTTCCGCCTCGAGGGAGGCCCTATTTCAAAAGAGGACTGATCGGTCATTACTCGAGAAAATTCGAATTGGTGGGGACTCGATAGCCACTGAATGCTATTTCAGTAAATGGGTCAGATAATAGTAGTAGTGGTTTAGGTGAATTACCGCTCGCGCCAGATTAAGCCGCTGTGCTGCGGTCGGAGCTGGTTGTGTCAGGGCTTTTCGCCTTCAAAGGTAATGCAGATGATAGCTCCTGACACGATCACGGCTCCTCTACGAGGTTTCTGCACGTAAGACGACTAAGTTTCGTAAGACGATGATGTCAGCGCATTCTGGTTCATACTCAGATGAAAAGTATTGAATAATACCCGTCCAGGTCCACAATACAAAGGTGCGCAGCTCCTGCTCCGCATGCGAGATATATTCGGGAAGTTCCTTGTATTCAAATCGAAATGTTAAAGAATATTATGTGTAAACCGAGAAATCCCAAGGTGCCCCAAGGAGGGAGCACTCTCAGTGAGGAGTTATCGTTTCCCTGATTTCTGGTAAAATGCCAAGACTGTTACTGAAGCGGAAGTGGTTGTATAAAGATCAAGTGGCTGCGTTGACAGCGTGGCAGAGCAAAGGCGCCTTGACTAATACCTTATGATTAAGGGCATCATGTTTTGGAAGGAAAACAGTTTCTAGGGATGGAGAAGATGTAGTTCTTTCAAAATGAAGTAGATCTGCCGATTATTCGTCCTCTAAGGCAAGTTGAGAGTTTTGGCTGAGAGACTGGGTTTTACCGACTTTTGCCTTAGAGTAAAGACTATCCATTGCCTGTTCATTGAAGGCTTCTGCCTTTCATTGTTGGCTTGCCTGCTTCCACAAAACGGCGAGGAGCTCCGATGAGAAGTTAAGCTCGCGCCCGAAAAATCAATACCGCGGGCCAATGGGCATTTTCCAGAAACTGTTTACTGTACCTTTTCCCTTGCCATAAGAGTTTGAGAATCGATAGATAAAAAAATCCGGAGTGCGACCGTACAATTTAGAATGAAAGTGGATAAATCTTACTTTGATTTATCACATATTTCTGGAGCTTCTGTGCTTTCCGCCTCCGCCTCGAGGGAGACCCTATTTCAAAAATCCCTGGACAACAACTCTAAGATGGGGGAAGCGGTAAGGGGAGAGGATAGGGTTGAAGTGACTGCAGAGAGGACTGATCGGTCATTAATCGAGAAAATTCGATCTGGTGGGGACTCGATAGTCGCTGAATGCTATTTCAGTTAATGGGTCAAATAATAGTAGTAGTGGTTCAGGTGAGTTACCGCTCTCGCCAGATTAAACCGCTGTGCTGCGGCCGGAGCTGCTTGTGTCAGGGCTTTTCGCCTTCAAAGGTAATGCAGATGGTAGCTCCTGACGCGATCACAGCTCTTTTGCTAGGTTTCTGTACGTAACACGATAAAGTTTCGGTAAGACAATGACGACAGCGCATTCTGGTTCATACCCAGATGAAAATGGACTGAAAAAGGCTCGTCCAGGCCCATAAAGTGGAGGTGCGCTGCTCCTGTTCCGTATGCGATATATATCCGGGGAGTTGCTTGTTCAAATCAAAATGTCAAAGAATGTGATGTGTAAACCGAGAAATGCAAGAGTGCCCTAGTAGCAGAAAATTTATTCGGCAGACTATTTTTCTACTCGTGAATGTGTTGTTCTATGTTCTCGTGAATGTACAGGAACAATTGTCACCTGAAGTGTCGAGTGGTATAAAGTAGCAGAACATTCCAGTAGAAAATGGATTACTGGAAGTCAGGTTACTCATTTTATATCCTCATAATGCGAGCCACTCAACCAAACATGGCTCAAGGCTTTTCAATAATTGAGTGCTGCATGTATACAGAGAGGGAGTATTCAAGGGCAAGGTTCAAGTGAGCCTTCGCCACACGTAATTTAGAAGTTGAACAGGCAAAGGAAAGAAACGATGTGTTGATGTATCAATACAAAACTGACTTATTGGTCTAAGTAGCGAGATCGAAAAATGCAATCTGATCTAATGTAAACACTTACGATAGTTTTCGAAAAGTGGAGGCATACTCTGAGTACTTATTCAAGAATTTGTTTTTGATGGAGGTAAACTAGTGAGTGAGTAGAAATAAAGATTGGTTCCGTAATAGAAGAGAAAAANAAAAACTTAAAACTTACCCCCTCTCACCAATTGCTGTCAGTTCCTTTCGCAGAGCACAGACGACCCGTCACATCCTACATCACTTATGAAAATGTCGAGGTTGTACTGTCAACACGAAATGCGTTACAGATGTAATGGCTCTAGCCTTCCACTGCTCTTTGTCAGCCCTTGCTACCAATCATCTATGGTCTCTTCACATCCCATACCACCTACCGAAGTGCCATACCTCCACTTTTAATACCAAGGGCGATAGACCTAATGGCTATTGTCTTCTACCGCTCGTTCACAGTCTCTTTCACTTGTTATCAATCTCTCACCAATAATTCACGGTCCCTTCTCATCCATCATCACCTACCAAAGTGCCAGTGCTCTATCTTCAACGTGGAGTAGGTGGCGGGTTGTGTGGCCCTTCCCTATAACCTCATCATAGCTCTCATCAATCGTTTCACTCTTGTCACTTACCATCACGTTCCTATCGAGTCGCCTTTATCCTCATTAAATTTGAACGTTCTAGTTTTAGGGGGGCAGGAGCTATGAATCTCCGGTCAAACATACGTACCGACAAACCAACAGGCACACTTAGAAAAATATTGTATATGTAGTAGGACTAGTAGGATCGCCCGGCTATCTAGAAGTCTCCATCATAAGAAGAATGAAAAACAGTAAGTATCAAACATACATGTACAGAGTATCCATTTAAAATTAAAACCAAATTATATTAGTCAAGAACCTTAGGCTTGGCGGTTGGGTAAGTTCTGTCGCAGCTTCATGCCCTCATGACGTCTGCTTCCAAACGATCTCTATCATTGCACTCACCCATCTTATCTGATGGAACACATCAACGAGTCAAACCTGGATCTTTGAGTGGCTATGAATTTCTAAGGTCTCTTACTAACCCTGATTGGTTGTTATCAATTCCTATCACGGAGTACCTATGGCCCCATAACATCTCACATCACCTTCAAAACGCTAAGATTCCAATTTCAGTGGAACTGGAATCTTACCTTTTCGATAGGTGATATCTTGTGACTCTAGCTCTCTATGGCTCTTTTCTAACCCTCATCGTTTGTTATCGGTCCGGTCCTTGTTTTCAATCACCTACGGTTCCTTCACGTCCCACATACCTACTAAAATGCCAAGGCTCCACCGTTAACACGAAGGAGGTAGCGGGCCATGTGGCTCTAAACCTTTGAAGGCTCCTTATCGACTGCTATCAAGTGTTATAACTTCTTAGCTCCAACCGTCAATTATCCTATCTTAACGCTGGTACTCTAGGTCCAGGGAGAAAGGAGTTATGAGTTTCCGTCAAACATTTCTTTCGCACATGCCCCGCTCCTTGTGGGCGGAGTCCAGCTACCCACCATAATTGTTTGCAACCTGCCACCTGTACTCCTACCAATTTTGAACCTTCTAGGTCCACGGGCATGGGAGTCATGAATTTCCAGTCAAACGCCACACCGACACACACCGACAAGCCAAAGACACACTCAGCGAATTATATATAGTTGGATGATGTCTATTTCTGCATTTGAAACGTATTTTTTGCCAGTCTTTTGGGAAGAGATTGAGAATCTTTTTCTTGGCTATCTGAGATAAGTCTACTACAGTTATACTGCGGTTGATTCTTGTTTGTCACATTGTCTATTTGCTTGCAGATACATAATCCAAATAGACAATGTGACAAACAAGAATCAAATGCTGTATAACTGTAGTAGACCTATAAACTGCTCAGATAGCCAAGAAAAAGGTTCTCAATCTCTTCCCAAAAAAGCAATGTCTCGAAAAAGATTGTTCATTATTCGACCTTACATCTTGAAGAATCAGGAAGCAATGAAGGAGGCAAAACTGATAGATCCCTGCGTTTTTCGTTGGTCGCTCCTTTTTCGTGATATTTTCCCAGCACAATTTTAGCCCAGCCGCAGCCAACCGATCGACATAACCGCCTTCAGTGGAATTTGAGTAGATAAGCATCTGCAGAGCTGGTGAGAGGTTACAAAGCACCCGAAGGCGAGTTCTCTCTGTTTGGTTGATACGACTTCTGCATGGTGTGAGAAGTGATCGTGCATGAAAGTCGAAACTTTCCAAATTTGTACCCACTTGAGTTTTTGCAGCTTTTGACTTTCTGACATGTGTCCATTGTGCTGCTTGAAATATCCGACTGAATCAGCGGCTATTTATGCTTCGATTTGCTTTTCTAAAGCTAGCTTATTGAGCTACGGTACGGTTTTACAACTGTGGATGAGGTTTCACCTAGACATTATTGGATAGTGTATGGATATTAGACCATTGATGGCAGTTTAAAAAGTTATACTAAAATTGAAAATTGTGTAAGTATTTTTATCCTTTTCTCTACGGGTTTATGTTTGTACTAACATGATGGGCATTCCTTTTGTAACGCAGAGCAATATCATATGACGCTGACGCATGAAGTATTCACTGTGATGGTCCACAAGTGAATGGTTCTTCAAGAACTGTACAACTAAGGCGGGGTTGTATGCACATTCACATGTTAAAAATACTACAGACTCTAGAGCAGTCGCTACATTCGGGAAGGGAAAGAGGATTCGCCTCGGTAGTGTCTTAGGAACGAAAGCATCTACAGTGGAATGTTTACGAATACGACTACCTATTAAAAAGAAATCAAAGAAAAGGACTGTGTGATGTCTTTGCAGTTGTCTCAATTCTAGGCACTAAAGAAGCCGCGGAGGAAGGGCCTCTTGTTATATGAAGAAAAAATGTCCAAGACCCAGAAGTTGTGAGCGTTGTCTCAACGACTCAGCGCAGATAGCAACAGGAATAGCGATGGATCGCGCGCCAAGTCTAAACCGAGCACAAAATGTCTGTAGGTCTCAACTATTCCATGCCATGAGGCTGTCTCTTATTGGAGCACTTTCACGTATACCGCCGAGTCAGAGAATCGGAGATTTGTAGGGGGTGAGTGCGTATCGATTAATGCCTTTGGGGGAGAATAATGCATAGCGTCGAAAAACAAGATGGTAAGAGCAAAAAGGATATGGGTGCCAACATTCTCTCTGAGTTAATCTCACATTCTCAACCGATTACTCACCGCGGCCAAGTTTATTTCAATCGTTAAGAATTGCAAAGCATTATCAGAGCGACATTGAGATGATGGACAAGGAATTTAGTGACACAAGGTAGGTGTACTGGCATCTGGATAATCCTCAACAGCGGTCGATACTGACATGTGTACAGCTACAGTGTTCATCCCAGAACAAACCGTCGTCTCACCATCATATCTTCTCTCATTCGCCATATTTGTGCTCGATAACTACGCGATTACGTAAATATTTCAACACCGCTCTTCCTTCTGATCTTTTTTCATAAAAAATGACATTGCTTACCTGAGCATTCTGGAACAACAAATCGAAAAANAAAAATCCTCGAATAACCTTTCAGCTTCATCGGATTCTGTGTCTCACAATTTATTAGCTTGATTAGTTATCAGTAGATGCAGTACGAAACAGTACATAGAGGAGAAGACGCATGATCGTTCAATATCATGTCAGCCTTCCGCTATTCGTGAAGCAAAAGTTAATCGAGGATTCTGCCTCAACAAGCCTGTTCCAAATTTGGATTACCAGCCATGGAATTAAAAGATTCTCTTTTCTTTTAAAAAATACGCAACGTACCTCGAAGTAAATGGATTGTGAGACACTCGAGATGATCATCTTAGACAGGTTCTTCACCACACTTCTGTCACTTCATGGGATTGCGATGTATTCATGTGACGATATCAGTTTGGATTTGTAATAGAATGATGAAATTTATGCTTTCCCATAAACCGGTTTCGTAATCAAGAAAAATGGCATTTGGATGTTGTTGGGGTACCGAACTGTTTCGAATATGTAGCTTGTGAAGAGGGTTTGATTACCCTTGTGCCTCTCTATCCTTTGGTATTCAAAGGAAGTAATGAAGTATCTTACGAACGAATAGTACCTTTACTATTAAGACAAAATGTGGTGTTCACAATCCGATTCAAATAAGCAATGAGGGAGCTAGGTATTTACACTGCCCCTTTGTCAAGAACTGTTTTCGTTTTTTATTATGGTACAGCTCAGATTTTCAGGTCTACATTGTAGCGTTAGGCTAATGTTGAAAAAATCAGTCTGCGTGTGCAGGTGAGTGGGGTGGGGCAGACGAGAACAACAGCTCTTTCAATATTCGTCGATTCTTTCCTGTGTTCCACTTACAATCTGGAGTCAACCGTAGTCATGAAAAATGCAAATCGTTCCGCTTTCCTTTCACATTGTAGAGACTCGGCCAGGTTGCTTATAACAGACCCGCTCAATGTAGAGCTTATTCTTAATAACTCATCCTAGTATCCATCAATAACACTCGAGATAATTGTGTAAAGTTCTTGGATAATCAGCTGAAGACTCGATTCAAACTGAGAGCAACTTGGAGGAATCAGATTATATGCGTTCTCTTGGGCTCGACACATGTAAATGACAACGACATATATTCAACTTTTTCCAAATCTGTTTGACTACCTCTTTACTGTCGCCATGCTACTTGCGGGGCTCTTCCGAACTGGTGGTCTGTAGCACCCTGATCAATGACGTCGCAAAGGGATTCCTACCAAAAGTCGACGGGATTCCGGAACGTGATTATTCCTTGAGAGAAAAGATGCTCCCATTCAAATCGGCTGCATCACCGATTTGCCGTGGTGCCTTTTCATCAGTCTGCTTATTATTCCGTATATCTTGGCACTCATTCAATCCTAATCGGTGCTCGCGAAGAACCGAATCGGAAGAATTTCAGTGTAATTAGTATTATAGCCATAAAAAACTGCGGGCATGAGTTGGCTGGTTAGAGATCGTGAAAATCGATGCTAATCCATCATGCGTTGCGAAACTCCAGAGCTCGAGAGATTTTTTCAAAAATCAATACAAATTGAATGAATTGCTGAAATTATGGTACTTTGGTATTGAAGTTATTGTTTGATAGCCTTTGTTACGAGAAATGTTCTCATGGATTGTCCAACGAGTCTTAGAATGAGTAGCACATGCTGGAAGCATTGAAAAGTATCGAACAAGTGGAACTAGGAAGTAACAGTCGCATATTTCTCAGACTGAAATGTGTTCAGTAATGCATTCAAAACTTTATGATTCCTTCCTTGAAACCTGGGCATTCGTTCTATAATTGAACGATGTTAAGTAGGCTTTTCAATAGTGGAATATCAATTCGCCTGACGTTTCGACCAATGTCGTTATTAAATTCCTGAAAGCGTTTCGGAACCTTAGAGTGCTGCCTATCACGCTTGACGAAGACCAATTCTCAACTAGTTGCAATTTAGACCTCTGAACTTCCAAATGAAGATTAATTCCAAAATGTCACGTCAGCTCCACCAACCGAACACCTGCACATCTCTAGAGAACAAATGAGACCGCCCAGTCAACCACAGTTCATAAATAGTGTCGTGAAATGACGCGTATCAATTCCTTCAATCGAAGCTCACACAGAGGGATATATGGCAAGAGGTTAGCAGTTATGTTGACGCACTCACTGTAATTCATGCTTGGATTACGATTACTTATCCAGATAGCCTCTAGAATTTGTCTGGCACCAATATTCTCGTTCTCTTATGCCAAAATCGTGCATTTAACGTCAACATCACAACCACCATGACCTTCTATTCTGTGCTTTCCTAGGGGTGCAACAGAGCACCTTTTTGTTTGTTAGCTAAATGTTCCTTTATACGAACACATAACTGTCTCCCGTTGCCTCTTATATAGCAAGCATCACATGTCAAACATTGAAGCTGGTAAACCAAAGCCCTTTGTGCACAGTCTCCTACTTTTCCACACGAACGATCGCGCAGATATCTATAATGCAAATTCGCTCATAGAGACGATTGCTAGCCAATTGGTGTTTAGCGTTGTCTCTTGTATGTACAAGAAAACACATTTCAAAAAACTCATAAAATACTATTGGTGCCTGTGAAAATACGATTAGCACCTGGTCTCGTGTCGTAATAATTTTTCTTCCAACTCTGAGTCTTCTCATTTCATTCGGCATGATTTTGCTACGCCTCTCATAACATACAAATTTTTTAAGTATAGCCTACCTGGTGGTTTCACTGGAACTATGCCAGTGTGCACAGCAAATGTCGTCCTTCGAGTCGCTGCAAAGTTGCGTACGTACTATGGTAAGGGCTGAATAACATGACCTTTCAGAATCACATTGGGCCTTGACCCCTTCAATTGCCATAACACCAAGGGCACCTCCTGACTCATTGCCTTTGTACCCTATAAATCTATGATTATCACACTTATTTGTTTTTTGGCTTTGCTTACATCTTGAAGTTTACATAATGCAATATTCAGCTCACGTAGTTAGTTTAATTAACATCCACCGTTCTTCAGATTTCACCAAAGCTCTAAAAGTGTACAAACCCATGATTTGTCTTGTGTGCGTCTCGCGCACAGCTTTTCACCACTTGAAAAAGAGTACGAACATATAAACCAAATGAATGCTCTCAAATGATGGCATAGTACCAAACAATTGAATTTCACGCAAAAGTGAAATTTGTAAAAAAGAAAACGACTAAATTGGTAAATCATTTACTGCTGAAATTCCCAGTGGAAAAGCGCAAATGAGTAAAAAAAGTTCATAGACAATAATGATGAACAATAACAATAGTTCACTGGTATTAAAAGAATAGAAAGACAACCGACAACGGAGAGACAACTAACCGCGCAGTTCATCGATTAATGCTTTGCCTACGCGGCAAATCGCTGTCGATAATGAATCGTAGGTCAAACTTCAAATTATTAGCTTGATCTCACTGCTTGGCATGGGTATCGTGATCGGGATTTGGAGTAAAAAAAAAAGTGAACTACAAATATTCTGTTCCAAAATATGTTTCGTAGAAGTTTTTCTTAATGCTTTCTCATGATTTTCGCGTTGACCTCTACTTTTACTATGAAATTTTCAATTATTGGATGTTGGATAGCTGTTCCATCTTAGAAAATATTGATTGGAAGCAGTTGGAAAAGAAAATTCAACCTAGAGAACTCTCAAGTTGTCATCAAACCTTCAGAGAAAAAGTACGGGATTGAGGAAGTTGTAACTATGAATATAGTTGAATGTAAATTTAGAAATAAACCTATTTGTTACAAGGATTCTATTGGAAATAATCTAAGAAATACTACCAAATTTTGGTATAGGAATTATGAAAATTTCTTAGTACTTACATTATTCAAAATACAACCTATTTTTTATTTTTGTACCTTATTTACCCACATGGGACAATGCATTTTACTCATTTCTTTCCCCACCCGCTAATCCTTAATCGCTGATGAGCCTCAGGGAAGGTGGAAATAGTGGCTCATCTGGGGAAGCGGCGAAGCGAGCCACATTTTTTTTACTTCATATTGATTATTTGTCACTTTGTCATCTTTTCCAAATTGCTTATAAAGTTCTACTTATTCCAATTTGTTACACTTTACTTATTGTGCTGCATCCACAAAAGAGGTCAGGAGATCGTATCAGATATTGATTTGTTAAAAAGAATCTTGTGTTCTGTCTTTCTAGCGCAACCTCTTTGAACAACGTTTTTCCCCAAGTTGGGCATGTAAGGAGAATGAAGGAGGTATTTTATTATTTGCTATTTTGGAGAAAATTCCAGAGGCTCAACTGGGAATTAGACCATCGACCCCGACCAGGCATTTCGCTTCACGCTTTTCCCAGAAAAAAAAATTGTGTAACTCACATATTATGGATATTCATCTCAGTACAACTGATTCCAAACTGAACAGAATTCATATACGCTGATCATGTTTTTCTTTGATGCGTATTCCGTTCGAGTACGGACTAGTTGAAGCAGTTTCAGAACAGTTGTTTGCCGCCGTGTTGTTGTTGCTGTTGTTGTTGCTCCGTAAAATTATTTTATCATGAAAGTCCAATGCTCATCGTAAAGTAGAACGTGATATAACATACCTTTCTGGGAAGACTTCTTTTTTTTTGAACTCTTCGAAGCAGAAGTCCAGTCTTCAATCACTTATTGTTCAACTGTAGGCATGTTTGGTTTGCATCAGCTTGAACATTTATGCCTAAAATATGTGCCTACCAATATCATCACACATAATAACAAATGAGAAAGCTTCGTTGTAGGTAGGCTTTAACTGTACCTAGACTTTTATGCCACATTTCCTCCAGCTGTAGAAGAGCAGTGGACCGTGGTAGATCGGCTATACAAACGTATCTTTGAATGGCACTGGTCTTCTCATGTTCTGATGAAGGCGATTGCGCCGAAACGTCAGCTGGTATTGTTTTCCAAATAGTGTTGTGAAAACCTTGGTTGCACAGCTCAAGAAGTAAAAGTCACAAGTAAAGGAGAATTGCCGAGATTCATTGAGAGTCAAACTTGGGTATCTTTATCGGTTCACGGTTCAGTGGTATGGAAGTCCATGTATGTGATTGCTATACAATAGGTTAAGGGGCCATTACGAGCCCAATGTTGTCTTCTCAATGCCATTTCTGACCGAAAAAACAGAGGAAATCGACAAATACTTCGAGTTGGGTCGATGGGCGAAACTATGCTGATACGTTCCTTATATAGGGTTCAGACGAAGGAATGAAAAGTACGATGTACTTAGGATTGAGGCACAATTACTCAATTATAAAGGAATAGATACTTCACGGAAAGTCATGACAGCTTATCTATGCCCTCTAAGTTTAAATACAATATATCCACCTTAAAGCATAGTCTAAATGGCAAAGGGTAAATTACGGTAGACAAAATTAAAATCGAGATTGAGATATTAAAGTTCGGGGTCTTATACCGAATGCAGCACCTTTTTCGAGGGATATTCATGATAAATTAGGGATCGTGGGAATAATCAGTTCTTATTACTCACTACAACTTGCTTTTATCATTAATATTCATTTGTTCCTCTGTAGGGTTCACTGTTTCGANCATCTTCACATACTCAAAATGATGACGAACGTCACATACTGAGATTTACTAGATAAGCAAAAGGGCAATTATCGCATCCTTTACTAAAAATATGCCCTAGATTTACGTTAAACCTGACGCCATCTTAGCTCTGATTGCATGGATTTACAGCATAGATTTCATCTGCTGTCGATTAGCAGATTGATAAAGTGTACACCTTTCGTGTGTGAGTTTTTTGGAATCAGACTAATGGCCAGACACCTGGGTGAAAATCGGGAGTACATATTTGATCTTGGAAGATTACATTTGACTTAAGCATTTCTTTTTATTTGAGTTTTTTATAATGAGAAAAATGAAAAAGTCTGGTGTTGGTCAACCCGTACCAAAGATCCAAATTGCGATATCACTACCATCAATCGGAACCTTGTAACCTGCTATTATTTAGCTCAATTTTTTAAATGTTTATATATTATTACATACCGATTATTCAGTGTTCCCTTATGACAAAAAATAAATGAATAAGTAAACAGATTCGCTACAAAGCGATGTAAGTATTTAACAATAATCCTCATTTCTCTTCTTATCAGAGAGTATGGAAGGCTTGTGATCCAACTAGGCCAACCAAGCCTTCCATCCCTCCGGGATCGGTGAACTTGTACCAGATTTGTCTGGGAAGATAAAAGCACTGACTTGTACATCGGCTGGCCACCACAAGTCATTGTATAAGCCATTCAATCGCCACTGCGATTCTGAGTGGAAGTCGAATGCGTGGGCGCAACCACCAGACGAGATTGATTAACGCCCCAAGACTTTGTTTTTAACCTTATCCGACGGTATGCTAGGTGGAGTGTGCGCTTCACTTGTCCAGGGTCGAGCCTCACCCAAAAGGTCTCGCGCTCTACCCTTATGGTGCGAACTTGTGACCAAAACCTAACAGCCTGACTCGATTAATAGAAAGCAACTATACGTGGGTGTGTGATTTGAGGAAGCATCTGGGAATCTCAAGAGTCAATAGGATCCTTTCTGGCTGAATTCGGAATTGGCTAGCGATCACCTGTTGAATTCCCTGTGTGTGGAAAGAAGACGAACTGGTCACAAAAAGTCTCGTTTTGCTCTCGAATAGTAGAACTGCCATGATATTTACACTTGGCTCATACTTACATATCGAGTAGCTCTGAATATGTAGAGAGTTGGCGAATTAATTTTTAACGATTACGAGCAGTGTAACTCAGCGCCAACATGATTAATTCATTCTCCTACTGAATACAAATGAGAGGTACTTTCCTTTAGTCGAGGTAGAAGGACACCACCTTTCAATCTCTCAGCCGGATCAGATCGAATGCATGGCTTATATTCAGTTCATTGCTTAAATCTGATTTCTCTCTGGGTCTGGGATTTTGGGTTCTCTGAATCCAACTTGTAAAAGAAACTCTATTTGACACATGCATAAGGACTCTGAAGAGGTGTTCCGAACAAACTGGAAACATCTCACTGGCATCCAAATGAATAACAAGAGATTACTTTTTCTAGTATCACATTTTTCTTTGCAAAAATAACGACGCGTCAATTTTTTCAGATTTTTCAACGCTACGAAGGAGTACTTACTGGTTTGAGTGATTCGGTGGGTTATTTATGAGATATAACAACGAAGGAAAAACAGGAAAGGGTTTGATTTGTTTTGGCTTGTGTTCAAACACCGAGAATAACCGTTGTCGTAGGGTCTATCGCTTGCTACATCTGTATTGGAAATGGGGGATTGGTAAAGGTAGCAGTAAACATCAGTCGTCGAAGAAGGCTTTAGTAAATCGATTGTACGTTTTTGTTTTTGGAAAGAGTTTCATAATCACTTCACATTTCTGGATTAGTCGAGGGGGTGTCATACTGTAGTCATCCTTGGGTTAAGCCAACCGTTGGGTTATCGTTTGAAATATTTCAACAGCATGCCCAACGAAATACAAATTCAAAAAGATCTGTCTAAATATAGTAATTGACCCGGCAATGTTTATTAAACAGGTACAGATGGTTTTTCCGTGCCAATTCACGAATTTGTGGCCACTGCATTTTCAACACTTAGTAGTTCCGAATTCATTAGGGTTCACTGGCCGATTGCGGAACCTGTGAATGGAAATGTCCCAAGGAAGGGACCAACAAAACAGCGAATTGCTTTCTCAAGTCGTGTTTGCATGTATCGGTAAGCCTATAGGGTTGTAGGTTTTAAATTTATTGGGAAATTCTAGCGAATCGTGAATTTAAAACTGCTGTCAGTGTTTTTGTTCATCTCGTGTGTTTGATAAATTGAGCTTTCCCATGATTAGGCAACTTTATTGGGCTCGAGTTTCAGCTTTTTCATGTTCTTCAGAGAGGAAAAAAGTCGTAAAACCAACTGAGATCGATCCTCACACCCAAGGGCAATACAATCCACGACAGAGCTCGTTAGATTAGAGGCTCCAGGACTCTATCAATACAAGAATGCTACTAAGCTTACCTAGATCTTAGTCGTCGTTGCACCAGAACAACCAACCATGAAGAGGACCTTCGGGTAGTCTCTCTGGCACTACGGCCACTGAGATCAAAGTCAGCCATAGAGCCGGGCTCGTATCGCTTGGGTTCTGGAGTTGCTTCATGAGCCACAGAGCTTTCTCAAGGATTGTTTAGCATCATGTGTGAGCCGGGCTGGTCTCAATTGATTTTTCGATTCTTCAGGACCTGAAAAAGGAGAAGGGGTAATGGCAGCTTAAGAAAGCTGCTTAATATCGACAAGGCTCAAACCAGTGAACACACCAATGAACGGGAACACTTACAGTACTCTGGAATTCACAATCTGCTGGTTGTTGAGGGCTGGAAGGAAGCCACTCAGTAGTGGCGTCAGCTCTAATCTATATTATTTCTTCAATATGAGCTACATTTTTTTCTAAAGTGTGGCTGAATCTCTCCTAATCATCAGGGTGTTTTGGCCAAAGGTAAACAAGGCCAACATATTTCTTCTCAAGAATTGCTGAATTGCTACTTCAGTGGCCTGTTATACCGGTTTTCTAGGTCTGAAGTTCAATTTCGGCAACGAAAGGGAGAACGGCATTGTTCTTGGGAACTTCCGACCTGAAATTACCATTATACTTGACACCTTTACCGACCCATACACCGGATGAAGCAATTTGCTCATTTGGCATCGCCACCATAGGGCAACTATTGAATCAAAACTATAAACGACAGTGTGACCTCGGTCTTTTCAGGTAATCTCTTTAAGACTACTCTCAAAGGATCAAGAAGCTTGAGTTAAAGTCACAGTACACGATAAAAATGGTTTCTGAGACTACCCCATAGGATGAGTTTGAAACTCTCTCCCATACCATATCTGGCACTATCAGGTCGGTAAACGGCCTGGTTAGGGCATAATAAAGGCTCAAAGATGGTATCGTGTGTATCCACGGTCGAGTTTCATCGGCATTGAAGAGGCTGCACCATTTATAAGGGAACCCATGTAGGAGGCCCAACAACATGTCAAGCGACAGCGAATGGCAGTTCTGTACAGTTCTGGCTCGATATAGATATAGTCAGCTCTTTGCGCAATTGCAACAGCTGAAATCTCGTCCGAATAATAATAATACACGTTATTTCCGTCGTGGTAACCTCGTCCAACCTCTATTTACCCTACTTTAAAGGGAACTTATTGTTCTCAAAATGACGGATTTTCTCGCTTTCTTCACTACCGATGAACTATTCCCAACCTATCTTCTGCTCTTTGAATAAAAATAAGTACCTCAAAATTATCGTGAACTGTGCCATTAAGGGAGTGGGCAGGGGTACAATCACTGAGTCCCCACACAGTTTGCGGTTATCTAAACAAGGTAATTCAGTACAGTTAGGCCCTTATGGAATTTCAGCGCAGGTATGACGAATGTAGCGAATTATTGACAGCAAACTATTGATTTTTTGAGTCATATCATTGCTTCGTTCACTTTCAGAGGTACCAGCTTTCAAGCGGTTCCTGAAGTGACTGAGACATACGAATGTTGCCCTTTTGTTTATCTCAACGTGGATTCCGCCTTGTTGTTGTTCTTTGGACGAAATGTTGAGGTTTTTATAGAGGTAGCCCCCTGCTGCGAGTGTGCATGCTAGACCATAGAACAGAGTAAACAACAAAAAACGTGTATAAACATACGCAATCGATTTTTGGAAGGAGATCAACAAAACTTCAATCAATAAGCGCTTAATCATGAAGCATAAACAAACAAGAATAACTTGCAGGACAATTTTTGGGTTTTCCAGCAATTACCTCCAGACTGAAGAGAAATAAAAAACCATGGCTCATCTCTGAGGCGTGCCAATACGCAAGATCTTTTTTTCATAGCTATCAAGGTAATGAATGATTCCCTTGGTAACAGGAAAGGAACGCCCGTCACGCCAATTCACTTTACCGTTCACTTGTCGCCCAATGATTAATGAAAAAGCTGTCATTGTCCTGGAGCCTTTACCCACAGACTTAAGCCCCAATTTACCAAAGAAATCCAAAGTATGCTGACTCGACTCCAAATTTCACTTATTTTATACTTTACTGCTTATAAATTACTATTTTGATTGATGCCTGATACTGCATCATTCAGGATAGCTGTCATTAATTGTCAAACACACAGTTCACGATAAAAATGGTTTCTGAAAAATATCTTTTTGAGATGAGTCTCTGGCACTATAGTATACCATAGTTGGCCCTGTCAGATCTGTAGATCGTCATGAGGAATCGAAGATTGTGTCGATTGAATGTCATTTCCATAGCGGACGAGTTTCTTCCGACGGTGTTGTAGAGACTAGCATGACTGCACTGTCTCAAGACACTCCCATATTGGAATTTGTCATGACCCATGGCCACCGTGGAATGTTGTTGTATTGACTCGATGTAGTCAGCTCTTTGCGCAATCTTTATTCGCAACAGGTGGAATCCCGCACAAATAGCCCTTACATGTGAATCCCATCTTAGCAATCTCGTGCAACCCCTACTTCCACTACTTTCAGGTAGCCTTATTTCTCGTGAAAGAGGCGGATTTTTTCGCTTTCTCCACCACTGAGATGCACTACTCTACACCAACACTTCTTCTTTCCAACTTGAAAAGGGTACCTCAGAAATAGCGTGAACTGTGCCTTTAAGTTCGATTCAGTATCTCGGAAAATCACTGATCGATCTGCATTAAACTATTCTTTGCAGTCTTCACTTGTTTTGAAATTATTCTCTACTTATTTTCCATTTGTTCTATAGTGAAACCAAAGTAAGTAATTGAAAATTGAAGTTTGACGGTTGTAGGTTGAGAGAGTTGGAGATTGACGGTTGATATCAGTTTGGCTACCATATTATATAAAGCTAAGCGCTTACTAGAAAATAGATGTTCACGATAAGCTGAGCTTATCAAAGTAATCCGTCCTCGTGGCAGATGGTTTAGCAATGAAATGCATTTAATCAAATTCAAAATATCAAGTTGGCTGTCACGGGATCAAGACGCTGACCAAGCTCTAATAAACATCCACATAAACGTCATTTAGTTGGTAGATACTGCTGTTTAATGAAAATCGAGTTCCTTCGTAAGGTCTCGCTTTGAAGAAGGATCTTAGAGGTTAAGGAATATGAGCTTAGTGGGTAGGAAAGTCTTAAAGCAGGGTTCGTTCCCCAGAAACTGTCTCAACGATTAATACAGGNAGGAACAAATAAGGCCATTCCTCCTTTCCGTTCCTTATTGATCAGTTGATTGGTACAAGACACATGTGGGAGGATAAAAGCACTAACTTGTACATCGATTGGCCACCGTAATCCATTGTATAGGCTACATGTATACGCATTCAATACATCACCACAATTCCGAATGGAATTTGAGTGCATGGGCGCATTCCTCCGACAGAATTGATTAGCACTTAAAGACTTTATCCACCATCCTTTGTAATTATGGGTAGATCTTGATTTGTAGCTTCTTAATAGAATGTTCTTCCAAAAACCTATGAAATACAAACGACTCACATATTTGGGATAGCAATCGTATAGTGAGAAGATGGGCGTGGTTTAATTAGATCACTGCAATATTGTGAAAATAGCCAGTCATATGCAATTATTTACCGTCGAGATTTTTGTTCATTGCGGCTACGACACAAGATCATGAGGAAAACACGTTTTCATAGCAAAACTTACACGTGCCGATTGTTGGAGTTACTTTTTTTGGGTGGGCAAAATTCCTAGACTTTAAGTATAATAACGATGCGTATAGGTTGGTATAATTCTGTGTTCAACTCTCACGAGGTTGTTATGAAACTTTATTGGCTGACTTTTCGGCGATGTTGCCTTCCTTAGAGCCTGATCAAAACAATTTGTGCATATCCAATCAAACGCCTCTGCAGCCCTACTGAATTTCGAGACCCCCCAGGGCGCTCACGGAATCTAAAAAAAGGAGCTACTCACCGTAACTTCGTGGATTCCCGCAATCACCCAGCAACCGAGAGTGGGACCAAAGTCAGCTAGGCTAGGTCTTCATCAAATCGCTGTGGGAAGGCTAACCTCACATAGGGCCTCAGTTCCCGCGTAATTGTGAGGGATTCCTCCCTCCGGTTCATTTTTGGATTGGTGACCTGTATCCAAAATGGCTCGGGGGATTTCCGCGCGCACAATTGCGACTCCTGGGCCACGACCTCCACGGTGACCTCAAAAACATCTCCATTATGGTTTTGAATGCGGTGGGCTCCTAGGGCGGTAGACTCTCTTGATCGATGCANGCCATTTAGGTGCTCTTTGATTCTTACATGGAGGGGTCTTGCCGTTTCCCCAATATACTCATCCCCACAATCACGGCAAGTGATCTTATAAACCACCCCAGATATAGCGCAATCCTCTTCCCTGCCAGTTGGACAGATCACACAATTTGAAGTGGTACCGAGGCGGTCGTATGGTCGATTCCGAAGCAGATGTTACTTGAGATTGAGAGGTTGTACATTTATAATGGCCACCGAGTTCTCCAGACCCGACCTTTTAAGACATTTTCTAATTGCGGCGCTGACTGTATCAGAGATAAATGGCAGTACGAAAGGAACCTTTCCGTCCATCAAGGTACTACCATTTATTCGTAGGACGCCATTGAAAAAAGGTCCGTGGGTGGTCGAAGAATAGCCGTAGCCGTTCAGTTAGGCAATACCGCGCGCCATATCCAGAGATTCTTTTCGCTCATCCTCTCCAGTGCAGACTTTTTTTCAGGCTCTCAGGAAGGCGACATCGCCGAAACGTCAGCCAATAAAGTTTTATAACAACCTCTTGAGAGTTGAACACAGAATTATACCAAGCTCAATCATGCCGAGGTTCATTGAAAACCGTACGTGAAGATGCGTATAGGAATAAATGACCGAAAATATGGCTATGCATGGAAGAGTAGTGATGAAATGTTCCCTAATATTGTCTTCTATACGAATTTGTTCACCCTGACAAAATCTGAACACTGCCAATGGAGAAAAACCAGTGTGAATTCCGAAGCGAACAAGTTCTCAGACGGATTAGCTTCAAAAAGTAATAATGATAGCCTATTCTGGCTATCATTATTACTTTTTGAGGGGTTCTGGATAGTACATATTTTGGATAATATGCTTTACGGGTAGCGCACTGAGGAGATAAGGCGCCTTAGCGAGTGGGATCAGAGATATCACTGAAAGTATTGGTTCATCCTGGAGGATAAAAACTCTGCCACGGACTTTTTTTGGTCAATTATAGTCCTTAGAATAGAGTCTGATGTTCCCACAACTTGCTGTTTGCTCTCATACAGTTTATTCGCTACGAATATCTCTAGGTATTTCTCATTATCATAATGGACCAGATAGAGAATCCGTTTATTTAGCTATTTATTTGAATATACCCAAAGGTGTGTCATAGAACAATAAAGCATAAACTTCGTGGCGATGTCCTATGTCAACAAATAAGAAGAACAAAAAAGCTGAAAAGTAAGAAAAGAGGAGCATTAGAACAAAGCCTAAAGTTGAACAAAAACACACCTTACTGTAAAAAGGGGCAACGGAGAAAACAGAGCAAGAAGATCGCATGAAGGGACACTATTAGAATCACACTGAAGCCTTTTGTGTGTGGAAAGGCTGCTCTGCCCCAAGAAACGAGGAATTCCTACGAGATTCTGATCTTTGGTACAAAGGCACATAGAGTACACAGTACTGGAGCTTGTTGACAGCTCAGCTCAATATGAACAGCTCATCTGGGAACAAAGGCGAGCAGAAAGAATGAACTCGAGGGGAAGATTCAGCGTTTAACAGGTTCCCAAGCAGAATACATATAGATGAAAGCCATAGCATCACGTACATCACTCAACCGACTTCTTGCTTTGGAGAGAAAATAGAGAAACTGCATAGAAATAATGAAATAAAGAAAGAAATGAAATACGACAAGAAACGATCTAAGAGGAGAAACAATTTGAAAGGATATTAGCTACTACGAACAAAAATAGCGCTCGGAATAGAGCGCAACAGAGAATCGATCCTTATTATTTATCTTTGAATATAGGCATGTAAACGTCGCACATGGATCAGTATGACGATAGTCGCAGAAGTAGCTGAAATGTAAAAAGGAATATATACGCTTAGATATGTTCTGGTATGCCTAAAGTACAAGAGGTTGGATTTGCGCAAGCTACTTTTATTAACTTACTACTTGGTTCTTGAGGTACGTGAGTAGAAGCTCAAACCATCTAGCACAACGATTAGAGATTGAAAAATAACGAGTATGCCTCGAGCAAATGGGGGTATAGTGAAGATTAAATCCACATAGTCTTTCAGTAGTTGGTCTAAAGTGCATTACTTACCTTCAAATAACCTCAACTCCTTGCGAAGGACAAAAAAAAACAGAACATTAAATCCGACATTACTCGTCGAGCCTGCAAAGAAGGAGGGGATAACAATTTTAATCGATTACGGTACGGAGGAATGCTTGTAGGAGGTTCGTACCTGTACCACAGCATTCGAGTAGCAACTTGAACTCTTTCATGCTTTTGAATATCTTTCTTGAAAAAAGGGCATAACACTTACAAGCAATACCTTAAGTGGGGCAGCAGATATGAGCAGATATGGTTTGTAGAGCCGTAATACCATGGATGAACCGGAACATCTCGTGTTCCCTATTATCAGAATTGTAGGCGAAAAAAGAATATCAGTGAAAATGAAAAACCTTCAAAATCAGAAAGGCTCAGCATAGTTGTACAACGAAAATTTCTTCCATTCGCTTTACTTTTCGTGTAACTTCGTAGAGCTTCGGCTAATAAATTTTTGGTTCTTTTTTTACCTAATGACCTATGTATTATTTTCCTGGTTATTGGCAAATGACATTAAAATGAGCTTATATCAGGAGATCAATGTCAGGATTTAGACCTAAGGACGTATGATAGCCTCCAGGTATTATAAGAATTATCCAGACCAACCCACTGGACGCATGCTGGACTCATCTCAGATTTAACGGATTGATTGCCCTCGTTGAGTGTAAATTTTTCATAAAATTTCGATTTTTTCTGACCGATTTTTGAGAATTTTCTCCTTATTTTTCAAGCCTCTTAGTGAATTTGAGCTTTCACAGATCATTTTTTCTTATATTTCGAGTGATTCTTCCTACGCCGAAAAAGTTTCTTTTTCAAGTTGAGATGGTTTTCTGAGAATTCTTTCTGAAGAATACCGCAATGGTGCAAAAATAGTTCTTCAAAATTTTCGGATGTAGAACTGTTCAAATGTTTTCGAATCCAACAAACCTATTCATCTTTCAATTTTTGTAGGTCGACATGGGTTTCAAATTGTTTTTACCAAGGTATTGAAGAGGTGCTAGCTAACAGTGAAGTAATGACATCGGGATTTCCAAAAGTAGCCCATCGAATAGAAGGCTCAAATTATTCAAGTTGTTGTAAATGAATCAGCTAGCGACTTGGACAGTAATACCTGGATTACGAGTATGTTTTTCCGTAGAGTTATGGTCCAGAAATAGTTCGTTTTTAAAAGCCATTCAGAACCCTGTCACTATAACTCTGAAGAGGAATCACCATATACCGTAGGAATCATCATTTTTACCGGATTTACAAAAAAAANAAAAAAAACCCTCATGAAATCAAGAAATGGTATACAGTGTTTTAAAGTGATTACTCTAAGCCCATTTCCCCCTGTTCCGAACCGATTTTGACAGCCCGCTTAGTCTACCTCTTGGACGGGGCATTTTACTCATTCCTTTGTCTACTAACCCTAAACCAATGAAGAACCTCAGGGGAAAGTGGAAATGGTGGTTCGTCTGGTGGAGAGGCGAAATGAGCCATCTTTTACTTTATTTTGATTCTTGTTATTCTGTTACGTTTTTCATAATGTTTGACAAGCTCCACTCATTCCAATTCCTCACACTTCATTTTTTTTAAAAAGAAGAGAAAAAGATATATGCTAAAAATATAGGAGTGGACGTATCTTACAAACGTGCTTGATCAATGCTAAAAGACTTTTCCCTAATCGTTCTGCGAATGACTCCAGTTTTTATGGTGTATTACAGCTGGATTAGAAGGGCTCGTTTGAGCGTTCTGACGGAGTTTAATCTCAGCAACAATAGTTCTTCATGGAAGGAATTATTCCTAAGAACGCTTAGAGAATTGCGGTGAAGAAAAGTTTTCCTAAGAATTTTTTATTTTTTAAATGAATTTCGATCCAAACGCACAGTTTATCATGAATTGCGAAGACCTTTTTAATTTGAACAGCGAAAGTATTGGTGGAGAATGATGCATTGGTGACGGTGAAAACTAGGTAATTGGCAGAATTCATAAAATCCGAAGACTGTTATAAGTAGGGTTATTAGAAGGTTCCACAAGATTACCATGACCAAAATGGTACGAAATGGGAATTGGGACAAGGTGGTTTCGGATGTTGCAGTTTCTTAAAGAGCTGGATAAAATAAGCTGAAAATATAGAAACTGCCTACCACTGTTAACACGAGTCAAGACTATTTGTTTGAATTCCCAATATGGTCCCTTTTAGTGCGGCTTCTGTACGTTTTTGAAACTCGTACGTCCTGGGAAGGGCTCGATGAAGCCGATCCTTCAACCCTTAATGCGTCTTATCTAAACCGTTTTTTAACCCCTTGACGATCACGACTCGTTCTAGTGGTCATTCAATTATGAGTTCCATCATTACCAGAAATCGTTTTGAGGAATTTCTCTCTGCATTTTATTGGGAGCCTTGCGTTTGGTCGATAACAGTGAAAATGCCAGACGACCGTATTTTTGAGATAATATCTCATTTTTCGAGGTTGTTCAATGAACGAAGAATTCACCAAGGTAATGTACCCTTCGGAAAAACACCTTTACAATTGCAAAATTAGAAGATTTTTTAGGAGCACGCTGTATGTAGTTTTATTTAGGCCTGATGTAATGTTTTGAGAAGAAAAATTGTAAAAAAATGGAAATATAGATGAATAAAACAAAAAATACAACTGCAGTCCACATGTGGACTGCACGGTCCCATGTGGCCGAAAAAGTGCAGTCCACGTATGTACTGCATGGTCGTCAATGGGTTTACGTGGCATACCTGGAGGCCATAGGTTCCTTACAGGTGCCTTCAACTGCCGGCCTTACCTTTATTTTAATAGGCGCAGAATTTAGATTTAGAATGTTCCTAAGTGTTAAGGCTCAAAAATTCCTCTGTCATTTGAGTAAATGGACTTGAAATAATGCTTTCGCTTTTTTTGGCGGCTAAAGTGCTTTTACAGCCGCTTAGGATTGAATAATTTAATAAATACGTAATATAGAGTGCGGGCTCGATCAATGTTTCAGTGAGACATCTATCTCGTCACACTAAGCTGACAGTTTGATGATTTTGATAGGATGAAACAGAGGGGCGATCGATTCAATGTCTGTTGATTGATTATTTTTTCATTATGCTCCACTTGAGGCACATAAAAGGGGGTAACATATGTTTCCAGTATAGTTTTTAATTATTTTATCGTTCCTTTTCGATTTAGGTGCAAACGCTAAACCATTCTGTTATGTGAAGGAATTCCAATACCCCTCTCCCTTAACCACTCCAGAATCACTTTAACGTTTTCACGAACAATTGAGGAAAAAACCTCCCCTTAATATCAGTTGATCTGCAGAGCATTCGTAATTATTCCAAGTCCAAACGACAAGCATGCATGGCGTATTCCAAACTTTTTGTCTGTTGTACACTATATTTCTGTAATTTTTGCCCTTTTTGAGATTATCTCTACGTACGCTGCATTACAGTGATATGAATACATCCTGAATTCTTGCTACTACGTAAATATTCTTGGAAAATGAGAATCGCACCAGTAAATTTTTCCCAGTTGTAAGAACTCCTACTGTTTTCCTGGAGAAGTTCAAACCCAAGCAATCTAAAAATCCATCTCGTTACGGATTTTAATCGCCTCATTGATTCAGGGCCACTGCTGAAAACTTTTCGCTTTCATAAAGAAAAATAGAATGGGATTTTGTACATGGTAACCCACGTGAAGTAGAAGGGCCAAGAAAAATCAATTTTTGGGCCTCTTGGCCTTTTCTTCCACTATGTTGTGAGACCATTCAAGTCTCCCACATTTTGTGAACCTATGTTGGCAATCTTCTATACGCTTTAACTTCATGCAGGGAAAGTACATATCCTCATAAAGTGGTTCGAAGAGACTGAAAAGCTCGAATATTGTTTAAGAAAACGATCAGAAAGAGTTGTCAGCGCCTTTGCACTTCGGCAAGCCGTTTGAGACAAATTGCGCCGGGATCTTGAAAGAAGCATAGGGAAATTGGCTAACATAAGAAACAAAATGCAAGCAATTCAACTATGCAACGACTGGTCAAGGAGAACATCGAGTTATATTTCTACGAATTTGCGAAAGGGCAACGCCTTACAGACAAAATATAGGTCTTCCAATCGAAATAACGCAGCAAGCTCTCACTCGCGGAAAAGTCTGGGCGAATCCTCTACAAAGATTAGAAGATATTCAACGTTGAACCATTCTAATACGCTCAGAATTGAACGGTGCTGCTGCTGAAGGATTTCCAAGAATAGTCGGGGTTGAAAACCAGCACTATACACATGGCGAGATGTTTTTGTGGAAGCTGTTTTGTGGAAAAAGTAGTAAAAATTGTTGCCAAAATTTATCGGAAACGGATTCTGTAGGATGCGGTGATCTTTTGGCCGGGTAAAACTTGTAGAACGTCAACTGGACCTTCTACAAGACTGGCACCAGCCAACAACGCGATAAAGAGGCTGCAGTGGTGGGGTGTCCAAGCTTACAAGGGCCTCCTATGCCATTGGATCGCTGTTGCTAACTTTTACTTCCTGTCATGCGAAATTCGTAGACTGCTTGTGAGTAGTTGAGAGGGGACGTTTATCATTTCTTCAACAATGTCACCGTAGCTACTTGATTTTTGTGCACAATAACGCGGCTATCTACGCCAGACGCTACACGTCCGATTGGATTGAAGACAAAAGATGAAGCTTTCTGTTGTTGATAACCCCTTCTGATATGATCTCCCGCATTCTTCTTCCATTCAGAATCGTAGTGGTGTTTTATTAATGTAAACGTCAACGTGTTTAGCCTCCCAAATCAGTTCGTAACCGAATAATCAGCCCAGATAGATGAAAGGCCTCGTTTGATCAGGCGGGTAACGAGCTGGGGTTCAATCTCAGAAATTTGCGCCTGTTACTGCACTGCTGCTTGGCGCTACATCAACTCCACCCTGTTGGATTGAATGACAAAAGACTGTCTGCAGTTGCGTACAAACAGCAATTACGAAACGTTAATCTATCATCATTGTCACATATGCGACGCATCGAGAAAGTCTCGGACAAGAAGACGGGCATAGTAATCAGGGGAAATGCTGCGATTGTGAACTACTACCGTGTGTAGTCGTGAGTGTCGAAAAACATAACAGTTCTCAAGTGATCCACCTTCTCGTCAAATTTAAACTCAGTTCGTCAAAGAGATCTACGGAGAAACGAAACAATGTCAACAAACCTGTATTCTTCTGCTATAGAATGATTTGCATTAATCAGCTGATGTGCAAAACACTACTTTTGCCCTCCCACACGAGTCTGACACCAACTAACGTTCCCGGAGGGATAGAAAGTTTGGATGACTTGGGCGAGAATCTAACCGAGATTCGAACCCATGACCATGCGTGTGGTAAGTGCGCTAGTTGCTACCCCATCTCTACCCTAGATATGTACATGAACTAACTAATTATTATATTAAAATGCTTCTGCATTCCTAGTGCAAGTCAATCGTGGCACGTGCTATAAGCATGGATTATGACCAAACACATTTCTTCGGTTATTTTTTCTGAAAATGTCATCTCACTTAAGATTATCTTAGGTTGTTATTCGGTTTATATTTGTGATCGAAGGTGTAAACAGAGTGAGTTGAGCTCCTGAAATCTTTATAATTGAAGCGAAAAGCATTCATAGCTTCCAGATTTGTGCCGTGTCACTCTATATTAGTTTTCATTATGGTAAGTGAAATACCATAAAGATTAGAATACGATTTATAGAAAAAGGGAAGCTACTGCCACTTGACTGAATACTCCCACGATTTCATAGCAGAACGGAATGGCTGACAATGGTTTTAAGATTAACATAACTTCTTTTAACACGTTGACGACGATGTCGCTCAATGCTGTGCGACGGTACATTATTTCAATCAGAACTTCAAACTTGCAGATTTTAAAATTTACGCTTATAAGTGTCTAAAATAGCGCAAACCAGTTGTAAAATAAATCCAAGACTGATATTTCATTTTCATTAACAGCTAACAACCATGAATTGTTTGGAAACAATCTAAACAACAAATCTTATTGCATTTGCTGCATTTCGTCTTAATCATCTTGACTTGGCTCCTCGCGGTCGACCTGCCTGAAGTTGCAGAGATCGAGCAGTAGCAGTCGAAGCAAAATTTTCTGATTTTAGTCTTCGTATTTGGATCCGTCACCAGCTTCCGCTTGCGCGTACTCGAGCTGCTTATCGGCGTGTCGTTGAAGTTATCGCGCAGTAAGTCGTCTCTTAGCTCTTTGAAGAAAAGAGGCGACTGAATGTCCATTTCTGGCCGAGGTTCGAGGTTTCAGCGACCAGTAATTCCGCTGATTATGAAACGGAGAGCAAGATATATGTAAGCAGAGGCCGGAGAATCTTCCCAGTTTGTGTACGTTGGTGAGAGTCCAGTTATAGTATTTTTGCTGTTAGTAGACGTTGGTCTGGTCCGATAATATAGCAAGCAATTCTTCAGAGAAAAACAGCTCATAAAATTGGAAAGGCGCCTCTCAGTTGTCCACCTCTGGACTGGTTCCAACGGGCTCAAAAAGGTCCATCCGTCATACCGTTAAGCAACGTTCGGCCATATGTTCTCTGCTCCTTTGTCGTGGTCATCATCTGAGTCTCTAGGGTTGGAATCATCAGTGTCAGAAACAACCGTAGGAGCCATATCGTCGCCATCCAAACCACCGGAAGCTTCATCATCGCTGTCGAGCAGAAATCGTCAAAACTTTCGTTGGACTCCTCGATTTCGATATCCAGAGCACTCATTATGACAAGGAAACTCGCATGGATAGATGATCTCGAAATCTTATTTATATACCCTGGATTCAAATATATCACCAAAATTTGAAAATATCCCAAGTAGCCACGAACGTTGGATAAAATTTAAATATTGCTGAATGGTTTGCGAAATATTTTCCCGCAACATTCATTTCCGAATGTTTACAGTAGTAACCCTTTTTTGAGAATTAGCAAATTTTCAGGGAAGAAACTGTCTTATCTCCCGCGACGGTCAGAAAAAAATTGGCTCGTCATCAAAGTGTTAAAGCGGAAACGTTGTAGTGGCAAGTGGCGCGCTATCACATACCCATGATCATGGGTTTGGGGAGACGGGCGTTAGGAACGACTTTGGGTAATCGATTCGCCGCACGCGGCCGTCGCGGACCACCCATTCGCCGTTATTACAGCTCTAGCGTTCTTCATACAGCTCAATCGATATGCGATCATTATTTTATGCATAATTTTACTATTAGTACTTTTGTTTTTGTATTTCTCACCTACTGCTGCATCCTGCTACATTCCTTCGCGCGCGACGCCCCTCTCACTGCGACGCAACCATTTCGTTCCTAACGCACCACACCCATGGGTTTGAGTCCCGATCGAATATCTACCCAAACCAACCAAGTCTTCCATCTCTGCGGGGTGGATTAATTAGTAATAGGCTCCTCCGAGAGGATAGAAGCACTGAATTGTTTAGCAGCTGGCCACCGCAAGTCATTGAATGGGTTATATAATGTAATGTGATTATGAGCGAAAATAATAAGCTGCATCT
>UZAF01016659.1:0-38741 GCA_900617895.1 Haemonchus placei
TATCTGTATTACCTAACCTCGTGTTCTGTTAAATAGAATAAAGCTGTAGAGGAGGAATGCATTGTGCGGTGCAATGGCGCTGGTACCAAGTATGCCTTTAGGTCGAACACGACTAGGCGGCCGGCCAGGCCAGTTAAGCCCTCCCCCTCCACCTCTCTGGTTCATTGCTTTCGCGATTCGAACCATCAACCAAGCTTAGTCGTCCCAGCTCGAAGTCCACATAGCTAACCACTACATCATCCGTCGCTGCCAGCAGCTTAACCGTGGACAACTCTTATAAAATCCTCCCGCATATTTCAACATCCATCCCTTTTTTGGCCGACATTTATGTTATTTTCAATGCGCAGCATTCACTCACTGGCGTATTCACTGGCGCCTTCTACTGTACGGACAGTCGACGCCATGAAAGAAGCAAACGGCGCTTAGAGGGTTTAAACGGCAATTCCTGACAAAATCATTTTTGATTCTTTTTTGGCATCTAGAAGGTCATTTGGCGGGAATGGACCATAGTTCTTTACTCAGTGCTCATGCCCCTACACCATGCGGAAAACCATTTTCTAAAGGCGCCTTGAAAGACCTCCGTCGTTGGAGGTGATGGACTCGACAGAACCGTTCTCGAACAAGGGACGGACATATGTTTTATAAGCTTCAAGTAATGGAGTCATCAGTGGAGGACAACCTTTCGGAGATGTGCGCAAAGAGGCCAGTGCACATCGGATTTTGATGGTCTAGAAAAGTCAGTAGCGTCAGTATAATGAGATTCTAGAATCCTGAAACCAGTGCTATGAGTGATTGTAACTCCTTTATCAAAATAAAGAGCACGTTTATAGCTTGTCGCAGCCGCTCTTAGCCCTTCGCTTCATGATTTAATGACATGACGCTCAATGGCTTTGTGTTTTTCACATTGCCATACATTTTCTTGTAACATCTAACCCATCAAATAAACTAGGTCCCTCAGCTCTGTATTTATTCAATAATACCGGCGACAGAACCCAACTCCCTCCCTCCCATAACCCCACTTGCGACACTCCACTAAACACACTCTTACTCTTGGAGTAGTTCTCTCCTACTCGACCTTGGAAGGTCCTGCCATAGAGGAAATTGGAAATTCATTGGTGGAATATGTACGAAGGCGGGTCAGAGACAGCATCATACTCTTTGGATAAACTTAGCGATCACTGGAGAAGACATGGGCCAGATCGTGGCCCGTATATATAAGTGATCTGCATAAAACCGTTTTAGCTCATTCATAGTTGGGGCGGGAGCCGGTGAGAAGTGAAAGACATTAGCATCTCCATTCAAAACAACTTTGGAAAGCGATCAGCAAACATGCTAGCTTTGTAAAACAAACTGCATGCCGTAAGCTTTTCATGTTTCAGAAGCCCTTTGTCAAGCTACTTTCTATTGAATTACCCGCAGTCCTCAGCATTATCAGCCCCTACGATTTTCTTTTCCATATTACTGAAGGGCTTACTCACTCGTGTGAAGAAAACTCAGTGAATTCATTATACTTAGACCAGATTCCAGACTGCCTCGCTTCATGAAATAAGCAATCTCGATGCTCATATATGAGCCTCAAAAAACGAGGTGATAGAACAGAATTGAACGAGGTCACCCTTTTTCAAGGAACGCAGTTATCAATGGCACTGGGCAGTACTGTCAATAACAACTCGTACTTCTTAATGACAGTACCACATCTTCCATGTAGTTCAGTCCAACGCCATGCAAGAAAGATCACCACGTAAAGCTCCAAGTTACATGCACTGTGCACTCTCCGAAAAGTATTCAATGCTATGCTGTCATACCAGATATTCCGGGCAGCAGCATCTGCTATGATCACTGTACCCGACTGCGGATTGTATTATGTTTTTAGACTGCTTACTGAAGCAGGCTTGCTGCTGAGAAAAAGGTCCAAATCTTACCTAGTCTAGTTGGCTTTATAACATGTGGTGTTAATTTGTGACTATAACGCAACTCACAAGAAGACGAAGAAATGGAACCATAGGAAGACCTACTGACATTGTGATACAATTCCAGACCTTGAAATCTCCAATGATCACTGTATGATGCTCAGGGCAATGAAGTCGCTAAGGATACAATTAGCCGCTTAGTTCTGACTTGATGGGCATGGAACCCATTAAAAAGACGAGAGCAAGGGGAAACTTGATAGTGCAGCGGATAAGAGCACGGTCCCCGGAACGGACGAGTACGGGTTCGAGTCCCGTCCGAGACTTAAGTTTTATCCATAAATCGCTAGCCGCTTAGTATCGATGAAATCACATGATGACGCCCTGATCTTCTGGTTGATTTTCGTTCGAAATATCGACACAAAGTGAATATTTCATAGGCATCCTTCACAGACTCATCGAAAATTGAAGCCTGGAGACTGAAGTAAATACTACCACCACCTAATTTTCTTGGGCGGTCACGTCTCTGAATGTCGTAGTCGGCACACATATTCCGCAACAGTTGAGGGATAATATGAGTGGGCTTAAGCCGAACTTAAAGAAAGAGATAGGTACTTGTTTGGCAATACGGATTCCACATACATGGATCGCATTCTTTGTGACTGACCTCACATTTGTGTGAAAACTGCTGGAAAACTTCAACTTAGTCTGCGGGGAGAAATTAGTTTTTTCGACAGAAGGAAAGGCGAAGTAAGCGGCAGAGTTCTCTGTTTCGTCTCCTACCGAGCGATGATCGCCTAAAAAGGAAGACCGACGCCTTCCTTTTTTACTACTTTCACGTAGGGCCCGCTGTCGGTCACATCCCTATTTACTGAGGTATTCCCTGAGCAGATCCCTCGATGAGTAAGGTGGCGGAGGCTATCCGCTCTCCTCAATACCATAACATGGGAAAATCGCAAAAAGGATCACACTCAGTGTAATGTTTCCCATCTTATATGTAGTTACAATCTTGGGTTGGATTGCAATCTACTCCTAGGTAATCGAATACTCTACAGGCAAGATCAAAGTACATTGCCAACATTTTTCTTGAACTAGTGGATTCAGATTCAGGAATGCCACTGGTGACAATAGAAAGTGGCCTTCCGACTTCATTAAATGGTAATGAGCTGGAAATAAAATCACTATCACAGCGAAACGTAACGAGGTCAATTAAAATTCAGTGACAACGGTACAGGCAGATTTTTCTCACGCATTCCCTAATCTCATTTTTGAAGTCGAGATTTTCAGACTTAAGAGAACTTATTTCGTTCAACACAGCACATACAACTGCTCTAATGGAATCAGACACGCGTATAAAACCGCTTATATCCAATACTTTTCTCTGCAGATCACTCCGGCATGACGTCCTGTTCACTGATGCCCCCTCTTGTTTTAATTGGAGGAAGCCATTAAAACATCCATATCGTGCTGGAATTGACGGAATCGCAGCAGAGAATGAAGGGATCAAGTCAAGCAACTACACATCCAAACGAAGAACAATGTACCTTATGGTGGCGAAGTTGTTCAATACGAATGCCCATTTACCACACTGAGCAAGGCAGATACGAGAAACTAATAGGCAGGTCTTGATAAAAACTTTACCGAATTGTCGAAATGAGATTGTCGTCAAACCACAAGGCAGCAAACGTTGACGACAAAAATCGATGAAGACGGATCAAGAGATCAATCGATGCGTACTCTCGAAGACTGATGACACAACAAAGTGTTAGACATACCTGGACTAGTGGTAGATTTCTTCAAAGGGATTCTGGCCGGCTGCCACACTGAACACCGTTACAACGATTACAACAAGCAATCAGCAGGCAATACCAAGCAAAATAGTATTTCATAGAAAGAAACGCAGTGGAGAGCCAGTAGAGCCGCTGCATAGGTCGCGCACTGATTGCAAAACTATGCACTTAGCCTTCTCTTTTGCTGGGCTTTCAGAAATGTGCTAACAGACTTGTCTGAGAGCATGTAAGCAGTGAGTCTACATGGTCTGGCTGCGAAAGCTAGTTTAGGGTTACTATTTGTAGCTATTTTGTACACCAAGTGTTTCATCTTTCTGAATGAGAAAGAAATTCGACATCCGACCTTCCAAATCCAATGGAGTGATGAAAAACACTATTTTCAGCTGAGTGCCGCCCCTCTGAATCACTTCTAATGAGTGTGCAGCGAAGTTCTATTTGTACAGGAAGGAGTTCTGCTACCACTCGGACCTCAACTGTATGACTTCTTTGCTTTCCTTTCTCCACTGTTTTCGTCTGATACCTTTTCCTTACTCTCAGAAATCTCAAACTTCACGGTAATGAACTGATTCAGATTATTTTTCAAGCCCTGTAGAAACACAGTTTTCGCTTTTTCAGCGAATCAAAGCGAGCATTAAATGGAGCTCAAGGAGTCAGGTTGAAGGCATAAGTGATCGAACACTTGCGCTATGAAACTTTATAAAGAATTATCGCTACCTGAATTGAAGTATATTTATCTATTTATTTGTGAACACTACTTTTTCTGAATACTAGTCTAACAGGTCATGAATCGTCACTCACCATGAGGCTCTATTTCAATCCTTTCTCAGTGTTAGTTGACCTCTGCACTCCACAAAGGCATGCTCTAGCATCTGGCAGTGAACCTTAGGTTGTTAACAGTACCGTTTCTCGTATCATCCAAACGCACCCCACCAGATTCTTATTCTTCAACTTAATCAGCATTTTTGTTAGCTGCTCTAGATAGGCTTCGTCTTCTTGAGGGGTGATTTTAAGATCAAGCCCTATTTCTGATTTCTGTATACTACTCACCTTTAATTATCAGAATTTTTCTTTCGATAGCGTCTGCTGATCGATTATGAGACCGTATTTTTTTTATTCCGGTAGTCTTTACTGAACTTCTTCTTCACTTTCGTCTCACAGTCGGAATGGCTCACGTACCGGTTTTCATGCGAGTTCTATAGAGAAACCAGACAGCAACCGCCCCGATACCACAATCATTTCAGTTACGCGTGTTGCTCATTGGATCTTTTTTCCTTCGCGTGAACAACTAACATCCATCTTCCTCTCTGCACTTGCGTATATCAGGACTTTTCGAGCAAGTTCACTTCCACAATTCATCTCATTAAAGGACACTCACTGAACGCCCATTCGCGTAGAGAACAAGCCTTTGGGACAAAGATCAGGGCAGCAAGAACCGGAGAGTCAAGATGCTCTTCACCTCTTTCACCACCGACACGATGTCCTTGGATGCTGTCATGTTGCTCGTTTCCTTCTTTTTAGCTTCTGAGCTAAGTCCTTCGTCATGCGACTTTTTAGTCCAGGTTCACGCAACTACGCATTCAGACTTCCGCACCGTGTGGTATAATATGTACTAGGAACCGATCCGCCTTTCATAGGCACTGTCTTTGTCAAGTTCGAGCGAGCTCCCTCCACGAGCGTTGCCAATTTCATCCCATAAGCTTCAAATGATATGACTCGAACGAACTCCCTCCCTCCTTTCCTCCAAGTCACGGTGGCTACTTCGAGAGAGGAGCAACACTCTGATCGAAGCTCCATCAATCGTTTTCTCTCGACAATCCTTATTTAAATCGATGAGCGTGGGTCATGTCTTGATTCTTCAATTATTTTTGTGACAGCGTTGGTTCGATTGTACTGAATACTTTTTAAAATACTGCTTTGCTAGGTTCTACTATTACAAAATTGTCTCGCTCAGCAGAATTAGGCATTGCATATGACCCATCACTCTGTCAATCGTGATGAGAATGACTTGTGTGAAGAGTTTCTAGACTACAGACGAGGCAGAGTAGCCTATTTTGACCAATACCGTCTAGCTCTCACCCTCATACAGCAACTGAGTCTTGCTAGTTTTCCATGACATAGTACTTCGCCACAAGCTAGATAATGCAAGAAGCCGGAGTCTCTACAACAGTTTTTGGAAGGCTATAGTGCTGTTTAGGTGCGATGCTGTCGGGGCTAGGTTTCACACGACTATCCATCGATGTGTTCCACCAGTCTCCATGAAGGAAATCCACAATGATCTTGTAATCGGAGGAATCCTGTAGGACGTTGCGGATGATTGTGTAGGACGCGGAGACAGTAGCCACGTCAGCAAGGCAAAACCTGAGAACTTCGTAGATGTGGCTGATGTAGTTCGTTGGGGAACAGTTCAACAAAAAACTCTCAAAGGTACAGTTTACGATAATTTTGGGTAATCCAGAATATGATAAAAAATGGAAGACAAGGTCGAAACTAGTGCGACTGAGGTGAAGAAACTGCGTGCATCGGTGTTTCCAAAGTAAAAAAGTCTTCGAAGAACCGTTAAAAAGGGGGCCGGACGAGAATGAAATCAGAAAAATGAAGAAGAGTGGGGCGTCTGGACGAGCTAAACAGTGTGTTTCACTGCGCGCGGTAAGCCAAAATTCACTAACTTGTAAACATGAATAAAAAAACCCTAGTAACAGCAAAGGAAGCTCACCTTTTTCAGCTTCTAGGAGTAGGAAATTGAATAAGGGATCGCGGCAGCAAAAAGAAAATTAAGGGAAAAAAGAATGGGGAAAAAACATCGCCTCATCACTCGGCGATTAGCTGATTGTGCGTGGGCTCTAAAACGAATAATAGCAATCTGTACTGTCTCGACACTCGTCTAGCGTGACACCGATCGAGGGGCGGGAAAGCGAACTACGGCAGCAACGGAGCTTCCACTATGCCCTAAGCGCCGAGATTGTGGGTGCGAGAGGGTCCCCTCTACCACCCATGGGGGGCGCTGAGTATTCCTGAAGGAAGAACTTAGTAACCTTTTTTATCGTGAACCGTGCCAACGCTGCTTCCTGTGTCACAAAATGAGATGGTGTTGGTCGACATTACATTAGCTTCTCGTTGCCCCTCCCCTCTTAACTGAATCTACTTGGGTCTCAATGTGGTGTTTAATCGTACGTTTTCAGATTCTTACCGTAGAGGCCCAATGTGCTTGATATGGGTGCTAAGGCGATAAAAACTGTTAGAGTTGGAATGGAGTACATCTCATCCACATCCGACGCAGATTTGGAAATTTTCAGAAACCAATGTTAAGGCCATAACCGTGTTAACGAAATCACACGTCTCTGCTTGGAAAATACTTCTTCAATACTCAGTGTGTTGTAGGCGACGTCTTTCCATGTACCACCTGGTCCTTCGGTCACTCTGGTCCACGGATTTCCCCTTAACTGCTACATGGGATCACGCAAAATAGGCTCAACGCCAATCAACCAGCTAACTCCAATCGTGTCTTTTTTATGTTACTCACTTGATCACCGCCGGACCATGGAAAGCAAGCTCACTCCTCCTTATCATACACCGGAGTTTCCAAACTCGCAGGGTTTTGTTGATTCTGGTTTTCATGAAGTGAGGAATAGGTTAAGGCAGCTTTTGTTGGTAGCTATGACACTTTTTGACGAACAATCTGACCGAGCTAATCCTAGAATACCCAGGCAGGCAACCCCTAGTTCAGTTTGGTTTAATTGCCTAATAGAGGAGAAAACCATAACCTTCTCTCTGCGCTTTCAAGGTGCACTCATGACTTCTATAATCCTTGGGAAATTCCTTATCAAAACTGTAACGCTTTTACTTGCGTAAATCTGTTTTGCAATCTAACTGCATTACTTTCCTTGTTGAGTGATCACATGGCATTTGACAATTGATCCCGATAATCACTAATCTCTCATCCTAGGCCAAACTGCTGCTGCTTTATAGTTTTGACGTCTTTGTTTTCGATCCTCTCCAGTCGGGTCTAACGGGTAACGGAACTTCTCCCCGATTGCGACAATCTCCCTTGCGGCATGCGGCAAATGTCACTACAACTACCGTGTTCACCCCGCTCCCCGCCAATCGTAGGACGCAATATTTTCCTTCGATTGCCTTTCTTTTTTATTAGGTTTGATCTTTTTTGCCTGTTTCTTTTTCGTTTTTATGTTTATTAGACTTAACTAAATAGAATAACTCTCCCTATATAAGCGTCGATCAAGATCGCATTGGAATTTAAGAGCGAAACCAGCCAATTCAAGTAATTGAAGGATTCCATGACTCAAAAATCACGCGCTCCAACAATATTCCCTCGCATTTCTGCGATACGGGTGCGGCGAGCGCGACGTAGTGTTTGGGGAGAAGATACCGGACCCAATAAATGGTCGTACACATATGTATAGTCCTCATCTAGGTATCATATAACCCGAACAGAAAGGAGAGCAATAGGTTACCACTCGATACTTGGTTTGAGTGCATGCTTTATTGTCGATATTTACGACCCTAGGAGGTTAGGCTTGTACATTATAAAAGTTAAGTAACAGATTAAAATAGTTAAAGGTCTCCTTACCTTACAAATTGCGCGCTCCAATCCTCCATCGCAATGCTGCGATACGCGGCGAGTGCTGTGTGCGCGACGCCGCTTTCGGGGAGAAGATTCCCGACCCGAGTCAAACGGCAGGCTCAAGGCACTACTCAGTTCTGCCGAGTGAAATGATAGTTCATTATTGTAACCCATTGGATAGCATCCGCTGCCGTGAAGCATCGTGTTCCTCACTCTGTATACCTCTCCTTTGAGCCAGCAAGTTTGGCCTTTTTCGCAGCTTGCTATAAAGTTTTCCTTTACTATCTCTATTAGAGCGTGTCGTGAGAGTAGGGGACAAGTAGTTGAAAGGCTAGAGCGTACTGCTCCAGCACCTATTCCATTCCTGAGGTCATTTTATGAAGTATCTGATCCCTTCCTCGAAGCAGATATTAAGTTTCGAATCCTGTCAACAGGAGCTCTGAACGCGCTTAATAGATTCAATTGCGAAAAGCGCTAAGACCTGGCACGCGAGCAATGGGAAGGGTTCAAAGAAATTTGGACAAGAATAAAACAGATGAAGTTCGCTTTTTTGTCGGAGATAAAGGTGGAAAATTTGTGGTATTACCTCAGTCATTAGACGGGGGAATCACAGGACTCCAACTAACAGACACAACAGTTTACCGTAACACGACAGAAAAAACCTCTCATATGCAAACACACAAGTTAAACAGCTGTGGGTCAAAGTAGGAAAGATGGCGAAATTGAATGCAAGACTCATTAGAAGGCTGAAGCTGGAAAACCCTACGTGCTCGGTATTCTATAGCCCAATCAAAACCCATGAGTTGTCTGCTGAAAACAGAAAGTCGGTCACCTCTGCCGCAGGCTTATAATCAGTTGCGTGAATGGACCGACCGATCGCATTTCATGGTTTCTGAATAAAATCATCGGCCAAATCTCAATCCTAATACAAACACATCTGTTGGATACGAGCCAGTTCTTGGATCGCTTACGTGCTTGCAGATTTCAACGCGACTGTGTTGTCGAGTCTTTTGACGTGTCTGCGCTCTACACCAACGTTAGCAACAAAGTGGCTTTGCAAGCGGTTTCAGAAATGCTTGATAAGCACGAGAGAAGTGTGGTGACGTTCGGATTGAGCAAAGCACAAATAATGCCTCTCATCAAGGAGTGCTTGAATTGCATTATATTCAAGTGGTCCGGAAGATACTTTTCAAATTGAGAAGGCTCGCGATGGGACAGCGGCTAGCACCGATTCTTGCTGTCTGCTTTATGAGTAGAATCGAACAACCAGTGCTAGCACGCCTATCCATATCGTACTGCCGCTACATTGACCACTGTTTCTTCGTAACATCAACTCAGTCAGAAATGGATGAGTTGCTCATCATTCTAGGCAGTCAATCGCAGTACATCAAGCTAACTCGAGGAGTCCCTCACGAAAGCTGGTTTCCCTTTCTGAATACCGTGAATAAGGGTGACCAGTGAAAAATACAGTGCGAAGTGGTATAGAAAAGGAAACTCCAAGAATATCATCATTCATGCAATGTCGGCACACCCCAGAGCTGTTAAACGCAAGGTATTACGGAACATGCACAGAATGGCTGTGGAGGTGTGCACTGGTAACGAGGCGCGGGAACAGTCCAAAGGGTCGGCACACCAAATAGCTAATCTAAATGGCTACACAACTCGGTAGCATGGCTCACGAGGCAGATCAAGGGTTTTTCCACGTGGGATTGAAGACATTCAAAATTCATCTTCAATTACCATTCATATCAGATCGATTCAACGCAGTTGTTCAGAATTGCCTGCAAAGAGCAGATCTGGTCAATGACGTTTTCTTGGTTAGTACATCAGGAGAAAACATTAAACACCAGTTGGTTAGAAATCGTCCCTATGACCGGATTTGCATCAGGGATCTGCCCTTATGGAAAAGTTGGAGACTGTGCACAAAGAGCTGTGGTTCGCCAACTTCAGTGTTTGACATATGATGCTTGCTATATTGGTGAAAATGGCAGACAGTTATGCGTTCGGGTGAAAGAACATCTAGCTAGCAATTGAAGTTACTGCTCGATTGCACCGCTTGGAAAGCGCATAAGAGAAGGTCATGCTGGTTATGGCTTTGACGTTAAATGCACGATTTTGGCCTACGAAGACAGTATTGGTGCCAGAAGAACTCTAGAGGCTTTCTGGATAAAACGCCGAGATCCAAGCATGAATAACAAGATCAAGTGCATCAACATAACTGGTGACCTCTTGCCTTACATCACTCTGTGTGAGCCCTAATAGTAGAGACTGATACGTGTCACGTCACGATACTATTAAAGGGTCGTGGTTGACCGGGCTGTCTCAATTGCTCTATCGTCTCTAAATTTGAGCAATTGCTCGGTGTTGGTGGAATTGATGTGAGTGACTAGTTGGAATTTCTGCTTAGTTGGGGGTTTATCGGTCCGAGTTGCAACTAGTTGAGAGCTGGTGTACGTCAAGCGTGATGAGTAACACTCTGAAGTTCCGACACGCTTCAAGGCCCTCGATAACGACGAGTTTGTCGAAACGTAAGGCGGATGAATATTCCAACTAATAATTCCAACTAATAATCAAATACGAGGTAACGACCGGGGCGGGTGACCTCCTTGGTGGTGTAATTTATGGGTTTCGTTGATAGTTGTGGCTGGCAATGAAGTTGGTAGCTAGCTGTGTATTGGTTGCTGGCCTGCTCCGGAATGCATTTCGCCTATGACCCCCGCGCTCCCCTTGGCATCCCTGTTCCACAGGTGTACTTTGAGATTGACTTTCGGCGGGTACTCTCTCCTTGAGTGGTCACCGCAGTTTCGTATCCGAACTTTCAGTGATCAACTTTGTGTTGAGCTGAAGCTACAAATCTACTTTCCTACACAACTCCTTCTGGGTTTAGACTAATCGCCCTGAAGAAATCCGTCGGTGCGTCAATTTATGACACTGATGATGTCTCGATTCTAGCGCGTGACAAACCTGATCTACAAGACAGCCCTCCATTGAAGTCCCTATAGAGCGGTGTATATGTACACATAATTATGACTTATGCACTTTCTAGATCAGAACAATGCCGATGTCGTCGTCACAATTTATGTTCTATTTTTGTTATTGCTCAGGTTTTGTTCAAGTGCGTTTCGCGTTGCTGAAATTCTATCAGTCCCCTGATTTCATCGTGACATGACGTCCATTTTCTTACTTATTGCACTACGATTCCCTCTTTCTTCGTTTCGAATTTCTCACTCTGCTCGCTAAGAGATGATATTCTTCACGAAGCCGCTCGAACTATCAGTTTTGAAGTGTTCCATTAACAGGTAGTTTCACACAATTACTTTCCTCCGCGATGCTATCGTCCCTTTCAAGGTTCAGGATGGTTTGGCAATATGATAACCATTAGCGTAATGACGCGACTCTAAGAGGCACCTAACTCCATGTCTTGGTATGAACTTTCCATTTTAGAACGCTCGAACTTTGTAACGTGTTTTAGCTCAGCGAGAACGCATTCTTGGATCTTTTTTTTTCTCTATTATCGTTGACAGCAATGACTTCCGTCAAAACTGAATTCAGTGTTTCTCAAAAGGTTGTTACAGCGCGTATGTTGTGTCGCGTTTGTTTGTTAGTTTGTTTGCTTTTGCATTATATGTCTGTATGCCCATACTTTATTATTTGACAAAACCAGAAGGTCGATAAACAACTGGCTCCACCAAGAACGCAGCAACGCACCTAGGAACCTTCGCCAACTCTACTATCAACTCATGAGTTCTTCAGTTATATTTATGTCAATTGAAGCTTTTGCTTATATTACCTGTTTGAGCTTTTCATGTTACATGACTTCTTGATTGAAGCATCTCCACAATTTTCTTCATTAGTACAATTCCCTGAGCTAATATGAAATCTGGCGTTGACATGAGAATATTTTCTGATCGCATTTAAAAAGATGGGCTACTCTTCAGCGCGAGTGCGAGCGCGGTTCCTGGTTCAGCGCCAAATGTGGCAGATTCTCCTCGACTACATGTCAATATGTATATGTTGCGCCTTGAACTAACATGTTTTTGCATTTTAGGATCGTAAGAAAGGAGCTGGTTCCCATATTTTGGAACCATGAGTCAAAGCGCTAGCGATTACAACAGTTTGGGGGTTAGGAAATCTTTATTTCTATAATAAGGACAACTGACCTTTTTATTTTCAAAGTGAAGGTATAGGGATTACAAATTTGTGAAAAGCCACTACAACACTCGAAAACGATGGAAGCAAAGCTAGGGGTCATATCTCCAATCCTATTTTGATGGTTGAACCTGGGTTTAATTGATATCAAAAACGTACCTCCACTCTCGAAAAATATTGCTTACGATTAAACAGTTGTAGGTAGCATCGGACACGCAAAAATAGAGGGAGTATGGCGAAATTATGGAGATCATTGGCTAGAAAGAGGGGTTAGCCGCAACTATGGAACAACTTAGAATCATAATAGGTTCTTGAGCCAGCCAGACTCAAGCAAGCAGTTCACTCAAGCAGAGGAGCGGAGATAAATGAGAACAAGTGTGGCATTCCAAGCATCCACATGGTTCGTAGGAGTGTGAGAAAGCGCAGTGGTGGGCCAGCACCTCGCCACAGCTTTCGACGTGCATTTAGGCCTTAGCTCAGTGCCATAGTGCCAAGACTTTCTAAACTACCTAATGATTGCTCTTCCGAAATTTTTCGACGTTACGGAGAGTGATTGATTAGGGCGACAATTGCCTCACTTTTCTCCAAAAGGTAGGTGCTTTGAACTACAAATAATTAACACGTTCAGGTCGATGGCATGTGCTCTTTGGAACGTTGGCAGCTCATATGGGCTGCCAGGTAACGATTTCCTGTCATTTGCTAATATTACAATCTTTTCGAGTACTCTCAACATCTGTGAAATAGTTAAGGGTTAGCGTAGACCCGATTCATGTGGCAGAGCAAACTTTCAGGAAAAAACTATTTACCAAAAAATTAGCATTCACTGGGTTTCTCCTTGAAACAAAGGAAACCAACAAATCCCAAACAACTAAAGGATATGGCAATGTGACATACCTACGTCTATTATATTCAGAACTGACTCTCCCACTTTTTTTTTCAAAATTACCAAACAAAGACCAAACGGAGGTCATAAAAACACAAAAGAAAGGAAAAGAAGGAGATTATAATAGAGTTCTGAAGATTTTCACTTAAGGAGAAAGTAAGCTACCTGCCATAGATTATCATAGGCCATTAAAAGGTCTCCCAGTGAAAGGTAATAAGATCTGATCAAGTTAATTTGTAGAATTACCTTTCTAGATAATGTTGCTAACGAACCTAAATATTCGTATTTACCATATTTACCATATTGAGTTATCTTCACTATAATCCCTCTACTTATGAAGCGACAACTATGTGTGTCTGTTTGTGGGTTGATTTGTGCGTCCTTCCAAAAGTCACGTAAGCACAATGAATAGGGTGAATTTTACGTGAGCGCAATGATGAAACAGTTATAAAATGGGAAGTCAACCGATACTGTTTGTGGTGGTACTTCAATAAGTGATAGGTAAGCGGTAGTGGGCATGTGGTGCACGCGTTAGCGTGCGTGGCCCAACTCGTATTGGGAAATAAGTCAACGAGTCCATTATAAGTTAAAATTAATTATCACAATCTGACTATAACGGCGGAAGCCCGAATTACTAACAAAATTCTACGAGGAAGAATATATAATTCTAGCTATGTAAAGCGTTGCCTAACCAGCAGATTTTTAGTAAATAAAATAACTCCACTTAGAAGTTCCTACAGATATAATGAACCAGTTCTAACTTAATCTCAACTACAATAATGTTACAAGAAGTGTTAATTTTAACAATTTTAATGTGATCCTTGCTAACGTGGAATTTGGAATGCCGAAGATAGTGGAAAATATTTTAGTAAAGAACTAGGCCACATAGTCACAGGACATTCAAGCTCAATAGTAGGAACGAATAGGGATATAATGTTCGAAGGTGCCAAGTGCAGAAGTAGAAAAATATCAAGAAACTGTATGAGCAAACCACAACTGAAGTCATAGACTACTGCGTAAAGAGATATGAAATAAATAGTGGATTTATTGGAGCTAAAAACATAGACAATACTGCGAATACTTTTTTTATACAAAAACTAAGCTTGTTTTATCTGAAAATAGTGTCAGTTGCTCCAAAGAAAAAGAACAAGGAGGGTTAATATATCAAAAATATCAAAACAAATTTGATTTCTATCCGTTAGACAAAGCTGGCGATGATTATGGTATCATTCGCAAAAAGTTATACCTTACCATTCTACTTGAGAAGTTGGGAGCTATTCATGACATAACTAACAAAGTACTGGAATATGGTGAAGCAGCAAATAATATATATATATATATATATACATACCGGGTGTCCCAAAATTATTGGTGCCAAATTAAAGTTTCCCAGGCTAAATTTACCGATTCATTTCACTTCTTTGTGTGTTGACTGAACAGTTATGCTTTCTTGCGACCCGCATAGTCACCGGGATAAGATCTCTAATATCTTCAAGATAATGAAGGCTAATCCAATGCGACCTGCAATAATTCGCATGCACGAGGCAGGGGCGTCAACGAAGAAAATAGCGAAATTTCTTGAAGTAAAATGAGAACGGTACAGAACGCCATCAAACGATTCAGAGGAACAGCATCACTCAATGACAGGTCGGGAAGAGGTAGAAACGTTAGTGTCTCCACGGATAGGATTATCAAAGCAATTCGCACGAGAGTCGATCGCAACCCTCGGCGGTCCATCAGAGGAATGGCGAGATAGCTGAGTATATCGAAGTCTGGGTGTGGGAAGGATAGTTAAGGAGGAGCTCCGTTGCCGGGCCATCTATACAAAAGTGCCACTTCATTTCGGACGAAAACAGGCATCGTAGGGTCGAAAAATGCAGAAGATTGCTGACCCGCTTTGGTGGTGACCCGCACCTCTCCATCGTTTACTCCGACGAGAAAATATTCACCATTGAGCCAGTTCTCAACCGCCAAAATGACCGCGTTCTGGCAAAAAACGTTGGAAGTACTATATCTCAAGGAAAAATAGTTGGAAGAACAGCTAATCCTGCTTCAGTGATGGTTTGGGGGAGGGTTTGGGGGGGGGGGCGCGGGAAAATCACGGCCACTGGTAAGACCCCTTTAGTTTTCGTCGATGCAGGCGTGAAAATTGATAAGGACGTTTGCCTAAAAAACGTACTGATGGACGTTTCGAAGCCCTAGTTTGATTCCCACCTCGGAAATAGTTCGTGGTGCTTTCAGCGGGACAGCGCTCCAGCCCACAGAGCCAAGCCCGTCTAGGAGTGATGCCGACGAGAGTTGGCCGACTTCATTAGCGCCGAGAATCGGCCATCCTGCTCCCCAGACCTGAACCCGCTTGACTTCCCTGTGTGGTCCTTAAATGAAAAGAAGGCCTGTCGAGTTCATAACCCTAATCTGGAGTCGTTGAAAGCAGCGCTAAAGAAAGCCTGGGAAGAAATAGATGAAGGGTACCTGCGTGACACGCGCGGCGAACTTAAGAAGAGATTTTAAGCTTGTATTCGTGCCAATGGAGAATATTTTGAAATTCGATTGTAGGTTATTGTTCTACATAATGTGAGTAAATGTGTGTGTAACTTTCATCTTCACTCGCTGCTTAACGTAATATACATTGAATCATATAGGCGCCAATAATTTTGAGACGCCCTATTATATGTGTATATATATATATATATATACATATATATATATATACACAATATATATATATACATATATATATACACATATACTCAAAAGACTCCAACAAAGAGCAACTTATAGGTAAATTGAACACTTTGTGTCTCAATAATGAGGCAGAAATCAGTAGTGATACTTCTGTGCCTTATATTTATGCATTACCTGAAGTTTATAAGAATTCCATAAAATTCAGATTCATAACTGTTGCGAAACATTGTAATCTTGATCTCCAGGAAATAGCATTACACCATATATTCGCTTCTCTTGAAAACCGTTTCATCAACTACATAAATAAAGTCGAGGACCGTACTAACACCATTAAAGTTTACTGGACCATTGACAATATCAACATTAGTCAAGAGTTAAGCAATGTGAAAGGTAATATCACAAAAATATACACAGCAGATTTTGTGGCTATGCTTACTAAACTACAACATAACCTTATATTTAACAGTATAGTATCAGAGAATTACTAGGTTTGTGTTTCGACAAAGCAATTGAACCTATGATAGCTTCTAAGGGATATGAAGTTTATTACTCAGCAGGAAGCAATAGAAAAAGTAGCCATAGATTTTACACCATATTGGAATACAAATATGCAAAAGAAAGCAAAATGCATTTCAGCAAAATAGTAGTTCCGCATAGATATATAGATGATCAGCTCATCCTTCATAACTTAGACGAGTACAAATTAGACGAAGAACTGGATAAAGCTTATGGGAACACCTCGGGTATCAAAAAAATCCACATATCGGATAGAAGAAGAAACCATAATATTTAGGATAGAAACTATCTCAATCTTGATATTTCTATAATTAATCACAAAGCAATTACTACTTTATATAACAAAACGGACGACTTCAACTTCTGAGTCATCAGATTTCCGCTTAGAAGTTCGAATATGACAGAACAAAACAAGGCGTCTGCTATATAGACCGAGATAGCTAATATGTTGCTTTAATGAGAAATTTCACAGTCAAAATTAGAGAAGTTGTGGAACAATTGGCTCAAAGGTGTATAAAGAAACGTTTGTCATAGCCAATATAGCAAAATACATTTATAGGAATAAATTCATCGGCTTCAAGTGCGGCATAGATACAAAATTTACCCAACTAAGAAGGATAATCAACGACATGTTCGCAACAAGACATGACGGCACTTAAGTGGGTTGTAAGCTCAAATGTAGAACTATGCAACTGCCTCTTTTTCACATCTTTTCTTTCATTGGTAACGCCTTTGTATATAACTCCTTATATTTTCTTATCTACCTTTTCCTACGAGGCAGATAATACGATCAACTTACAATAGGACTTGTTCAAAAGTAGAGCATTATTCTAGACCAGCATAACCCATCACCAGTTCGTATTCAATTCGACTCCTCTTTTGTAATGCTATCTTTATTATCAGCTTTTTCCCTTTGATTTTAATTGGTTAACGGTTGGTTCACCATGTTGACTTCTTACATATTCCATAGTTTCAAGTGTGTCGCACTTACTGATGAGCCTCGCGGAACAGTAAGAACAAAGTAGTCCGTCTAAATAAGGGACAACACAAGCCATGTAATGAAGTTTTACCTTGCGCAATTAAGGATTCCTTCAGAATAATAATTAGAACTTGTGCGTTGGCAGCAGGCATATTAGTCATTTCACCCACGACAAGGAAACGTCCTCGGCGTATGACTTTGTTAACTTGTGAATGCGCAACGTTGGTATCTTTACCAGTCACATATAAAGCACAATCCTGAAAAATGCGTTCCTCCTGTATATCAAATTCCCTGAACTTCGCTAACTTGATGAGTCCGCAGTGCTTGGTTTCCTGTAGATTACAAGCAAGCACCTCGCAGTTTGAAAAAAAAGCAGAAGATGAAAGGTTTGCTGCAGGTAGTGTAATCGCATCCTCCAATCTTGTTCAAATAAGAATAGAGAAAACTCCCTCTTATCAAATGACCAGCTCTCCTTATCAGAAAGACGTCACTTCTGGTGCGTCATCACCCAATTCTTCTCCATCATCTTTGTCAACGAGGGCATCGTCGTTATCCATTGAAGATTCTTCCGACTCCTTGTCTCGTCACCATCGAGCAATGAAGCGTTGAAGCTCTGATCAAGTTCGTTGTCATTTACACTTTGCTCGTTTTCTGAGACATCCACGGCTAATGCTAAGAAGAAGCTCGTCCGTGAAGGACGCATTTGCGAAACTTGCCCTCGTCGCGAATGCCATGTCCTCTGTGAAGCCAAGTATTCGGAAACAGCAACGCTGTAGGAGTTGTAGCGACAGTTATAGCGCCAAAGGTTGCTCAGCGCTTCGAGCTTATGTCAAATTAATAGAAGGAGGACCGGACCTCGTAGAATTGACCGAAAGTATGGGGGGCTGCAAGTACATGCCAATATGAGAAGGTCCAAGAAGTACAGAACACGATGGTAGCAATGGCATATCCAGGTAGGTTGGCATCCGTAGAAACCAAAAAGCAGTTGCTCGTGAAGAAGGAGTCGATGTCTCAAGAGGTGCTCAAGGTTGCGGAAACTTTGGAAATATCCGGAAAGGGTGCGTCTCATTCGAGCGGCAGCTATTGCATCTGAAGAACCAAAGTGTTTTTAATGGAATACGGGGAATGAAGATTCACTCGGAAGCGGGTCAAAAGTAGTATAAGAGCCAAAAGCAAGAACAAAATGGTTGAAAAGCGGAATCCGCAATCCCAAACGGGGTCCAGCAGTGTTGGGTATGTGTAGATGGTGAACATATAAGCATTCATGTTTTTCATAGGCACAGCATGTATTCGCGACCTGGGCATTGGCCCAAACGTGTCGGATGCAAGGATTTCCTACCGAACATCCAGCCAGATATACTAGTAGGCGAATTCTAGCGACTCCGAAGAAGATCAAGGGATAACATCCAGAAATGTACGGATGGTGGGATCCACAATCACATAGAGAAAACCTCGCAAGTGAGCCGGGAATTTTCCGGTCGGGATAAAACTGAGGATTTCAACGGGTATCAATAGCACCAGTTCGAGAGCTCGCTTTGCTATATCAGCATCTAATATGCTCACTATGATAACGAATGCGAATAGGCCTGGTTTTGAGCTCGCGTAAGGGTGTTTCAATTTATATAATAGATAAGGCAACGCGGCAAAAGAGTGTGAAATAGTACCAACTGAAGTGGACACAGCAGCTTATAGTAAGAGTCCCACTAGTTTTGCCAAAAGGTATGAAGTGAGGCCTCAATCCGAAGGACACGTAGAAAACAAGGAAGTGTAGGTGCTGAGAAGAGCAGATCTCACACTTTGTTGACTGCAAATTGACCAAGGGAAATATGTAAAAAGTAATAGTAGAGGGAAGGACGTACCCAAGAGCAACTCAGGGTGGCGATAAAGAAGATACTAAGAAGAAGGGAACTAGGTACTCATTCAACTTTAGTTGTTTTAATTCGAGCAAAAAAGGAAAAAGCTCAAATTTTGCCGTGTGCGAAGAATACCCGTAGCCTTTAGGCCCCGAGTGGAAGCGAAATTTAATATTTAAGAGGAGAATGGCATCTTGACAAGAGTGAAAATACTGTGATAATACAAATGGTACGGCACGCGCACTGAGCCGTGCCATTTGTTATAGTAGCCAAGCGCGTTGCAAAGAGGGTTGTGTAGAAGTATAAAGTCACAGTCAAGACGATTCATTTCACATGCACATATAAGACTGAGCATGATCGTGACTGGTCGCGTACTACTCACTATAACCTCAATTCCGGCACTTTTTCGTAGGATAATGGCAACAACAAACACTAAAATGCTTTAATATTCATCATGCCCAACTCTACATCAACCACGGCATGGTCCAAGTAACGCCTATGGAAAATTCGACTGACCTACCGTTATTGGTAATGGATTTCATTCACGACTGGCATTTCTGGTAAATCGCCTTCTTCAGAACCTGTAGTCGAATACGTATTTGTGCTCCACAAGGCTACCTTCAATCACAGAAGAATATTCCAGAGGATGACGAACAGAAGCGATGAAACCAACTTCGATACGTGTGGAGCTGTTTGTCTGCACCCTAAGGCCAAAGGTCTTCGCGGTATTTTTCATGTGTTTGGAACACAGACATCGGATCAAAGATAGACTCAGGAGATTCCCAGAGTGGAAACTAATACCTGGTGTCACCTGAAAGTCAGGTTCCTGTAAATGGCTGTGCATCACCTTGATATGGATTTCTAGAGTATTAAGGTTTTTCGGACGTCAGCCTCCACCTCAGCCCAATCTCGGGGGACTGAGTGTGTAGACCAAAGCCAGACATTTCTGCGGGGGGCTTCGTAGTAATCACTATGCATTCGTCCTTCCTGTAGAGTGTCCGGTTCTGCCGCAAACCACAGTCCCTCCAGAGCCTTGCTCGCTCAGCTAACATCTTTGTCTGACAGTATCTCGAGAGAATCTGTCACACTCCCTCATTTCCATGGTGCTGCATCCTGTGATCATGCAAAAGGATTACCTTTTCAAACTTTTTCGCCCATGGAAGCTCCCTTCTATCCCGATGCAGAGGGGCCTCCGCGTTTACCCTACATATTACTCTCTCCGCTTTTGGCTTGCGTGAGATATATAGCTCTTGAAACCATATAATAACATCCTTTATGTAAGGGCAAACTGCGCAGGAGGTGTTGGGAATCTCAGATCGTAAAGACAATTCCGAATCGATTGCCCTTCCCAGCGCGTCTTTTGCGCCCCACAAGTTGTTTACCACAACTATACAATTTCCCTCCTTCACCCGATGGGCCAATTCTACATTCTCCATTTTGTAAGCCCCCGCAGCCACCGTTTGAATCGAGTATAAAGGAAAAACGTGTCGCTGAAAGAATACAGAACAAAGCGTTCCAAAAATTAAATAGGCGATTGACAGAGGCAGATGTTGACAAACTGCGATGCCCTATGCCAGCGGTTTTGACGGCACGCGCTTCAGAATATCGGCTGTTGTATTTTGTAAGTGGTCGGCTAGGAAGGAACAATTGATAGCGCATGCGTCTTCGTCACTGGCGAAGGAGAAGACGAATTAATCTCAGATAGAGAAGGAAGTGTTGGAATAGTGGATGAGGTGGAAGAATTTCATCAGTTTCTGCATTTTATTGACAGATCCAATCAAAGATAGTACTTCCTGGTCCTCAGAATGAAACACCCCAACACGATAGCAACAAAAGAACTGCATCCCTGAAACCTTCGCTCATGTAATACTCGTTCGAGACAGAGCCTATGACGATGGCTCAATTTGAGATACTGACGGCTATCCAGATCACCTGACCCCGAGAAGCTACCGAGCTCAGAAGCGTAGTAAATGAGGAGTAGGAAAAGCAATTGAATAGAAAAACGTGAGAGGAATGAGTCCATGTAGCTTGGCTGAAGCAAGAAGATGAGGCGCTGGGGAAAGTTCATAAGTACGTTTGGGAAGATAGCCATAGAAGATTGAAGAGAAGGAGCTCATACCAAATAAAAAAATGCAAGCTAATGTTGAAGGTGTATAACGGCTGCATGATGTGGAACTACCGTGAAGTGATCCCTGAAAAATCGAAGGACGGTGTAGGATATATTGCACCACATCCATTACGGATGAAATGGAATGATGGCGTTAGCCAGCAGGAAAAAGACATCCAAATAAGCCTACTGAAAGATTAAGAGTGGCTCGACCCTTCCAGGTGTGGGCTGTATTTGAAAATGATAAAAGTAGAGCCCATCCACATCAGTGGATGATGCTAGTCAAAGTATGGCAAAAGTTGCATATGGACTATGCGGAACCATGTATGGGATAAAGTGATTATTTGTAGTGGATACGAAGTCGAAGCGGACAAAGTAGTGCAAATAAGATTGATTAGGACGATGGTTCAGTGCAGAGCTGAAAAATTCTAAGAGTATTGTCTAATAGAAAATATCAAATTTATGTTCACTGACTAACGCCACAATTTTGATGATGAGACAACACGTTTGTGTAGATCTCCAGGAAGGGTTATAAAGAAGGGAGAACTTACAGAGGATAGGGATAAAGGATAAAGTCTCGGGACGTCAATCAATCACATTAGAGGGATGAGTTGCTTGACTTACACTCAGAATCGTGGTGGCGTAATGGATGCGTGTGTGGCCCACACGATGACTTGCGGTGGCCAGCGGATGTGCAAATCAGTGCTTTTAACGTCTCTGACGAGCCTTGTACCGACCCCGGAGGGATGGAAGGCTCGGTTGGTCTTAACTGGTGATCCGGGATCCAAACTCACCTGGAACTATGCGTGTGTGTAGTGGCCGCTTTCCACTACGCCACCTCCGCCATTATCTCTTACGATTTATAAAGAAGTAAGAAAAAGAATTATGAAGATGTAAGAAAAAGAAGTTCAACGGTAGAGACAATATCTGGATATTCTTGGCAGAATACTCAGCATCGGGAGTTTTCACCTAGAAATGTTGATGAGCGGATAGCTGAGGACAATCTTAGATCTGGTGAAAACGGGTAAAATAGATTCACTCCAGAATCACGCGTAACTTGCATATTCACAAAATGAAATAGTGTGATAAAAAGCGAGAGTTGGGCAATTTGAACAGCGTCCTAGTAGGGGTACTGCATGATCATCGGAATCTGCATGAAAATGGGTTTGGGAGCTAAATTGGAACTGTGGGCCCTTACGGTTATCGGGCTTACAATAGCACCAGTTCGTATTATAGAGTATGGTTGCTCTGCGTAGGCGGAATAGAAGATGGTTATATTTTGGTAGGAAGACTCTCAGAAAAGAGTAGATCTGTCAAAACGCATTAAAAGAATGCCATGCTTATGGCATGCTCCATCTAGGTTGAGGTTGCAGTTCAGGAACAGCCCAAGGCTAAATGACGGTCCACCTGCTCTATGTGGAAGATGGCGGGTGAATGTATGATTATCCAGAAAGGAAACGTTCGGGGAGGGATAAATGCGCAGTAAACATTGAAATGGATGCGGAGGAATACCCAAAAGGTGGTAGCGTTCATTTTGCTCACAAGAGATGGACTTAGTGTACAGCAATTCCCCTGTCGGCAGAGGGAACGTCGCAAGTCACCTGGAGTTTCCGTCCTATTGAAAGTACTCAGGGAGTTGTGGAACAGCCACCATATCCCAAAATTTAACAAAAAAAACCTCGCATTCCTCATGTCTTACTGATCATTTTAATACCAATTTTTTCCATTATAAAATGGAAAAGTTTGGTCATGCGCCAATCTTGAACGGAAGCGGCTTTTTAAAGTGAAAAATAGCAAATCTGAGCTAATCCCTAGTTTCAGCGAAGGAGGAGCCTATACTTCACAAATAGCTCTTTTTGTAGATTGCAGATTGTATGCCTGAATTCAAGAAGAAAAGCGATTCCATCGCTCAAATCCCGGCTTGTGGCATATTTTGAGGGAAAACGTACGTTTTCTTGCTCTTTCAGTTGGCTCATAAGATGTTCAGAGGGATGTTGCGCACTCCACCAGTTTAACGCGTGCAGAGCTCTTGAAGCAAATTTATAATTTATGGTTTGTAGGAAATAGTTCGCTGTCTTTAAACCCTCCCTTCATCTAGGCTCCTGAAATCACCACAGTTTACTCAAGGCTAGAACTCAATTTTTTTTGTTCTGAGGAAAATTCTGAGAACCTGGAAAATTCTGAAATTTCTCATAGGTGAACTCCAGTCATAACGCTACTGGCAATATGAGAATCTTCTCACAAAATTCACACCGAATCAACATCTTCACCACCCATTTTCTACACTGCTCACTGACTCGATCACCCTAATCGAGCCCTTATCGCCTTCGATATTGCTCAGACCTCCCAATAAGGTCACACCCGATGTCACACATTGTTATACGTAGCCGGTATGAGAGGCTTAATGGTATCAAGAGTACCCTTCAATTATTAGGAATTAGGAAGAAGTCCCTTCGAGTGGTTGAACATGATGGAAAGAATATCCGTGAAAGCTGATAGAAGCATTTACACCCTTTATTCCATCATCATTCGGAATGCTATCAAGTATACGGCACTTTGCCGGCATTACCACTAATAGCCGGGCAACTTAGCGCGGAGCGCAGAGCGCACATCGTTAGCCAACGACGTTTCTTAGCCCTTTGCAAACCTTATGTAAGACGGGGAATCCGAACTCCAAAGCCCTAAGTCTGGGGCAGACAAGAGACGAAGCACTCCCTCTGCGTCAAATGGCCGGTTGGACATTTGAAAACTGAGGCCAACCACTTGATAATGGCTAGTGCTGGCTGCCGCAACAACACAACAAGGTCGCTTAGTTCACTGGCTGCCGCAACAATACAACAAGGTCGCTCGTTTAGTTCATTGGTTTCTGATAAGTCATTTCATGACTTCTTACCTGTTCCCTATTCTTTCTGAAGACAATTAGTTGAAGTTTCCCGTCAAAGTGGAGCGTATTGGCAGTGCTATTATGGTATATGTGTTTCTACTCTTTCATTTTTATTATTCGAAGTCGTTGCGCTCGTCGTTGAGGCTGGCTACAGCACCTCCAATATTCATAGGCATGACCACTGACCTCAGCAACTCCTGTGGCAATAACCGCGAGGGTTTCTTCGCACCTCGACCATAGGCTGCTCATTAATGGTACCAGTCGTAAAACTTTTTTACAATCTGTATATTTGAAGGAACAACTGCGTATGAATTTGAAATGTAGGCTAACATTCACTAAAACACAGGAATCAATTAATAATTTACAAGCATGCCGAAAAATGATGAAGTAAAGTATTTTAATGCTTCTATGTTCAACCACTCGATGGAACTTTTTTCTATTTCCTAATAATTAAAGCGTACCTTTGATAGCGTCGAGCCTCTCATCCAGGTTACATATAACTACATATAACGATGTCTGACATCGCGTGTGACCTTAATGGAAGGAGAGAACAATAGCGAAGGCGATCAGGGATCGATTAGGGTGATCGAGTGAGTGAGCAGTGTAGAGAATGGGTGGTGAAGGTGTTGATTCGGTATGAATTTTGTGAGATGATTTTTGTATTGCCGAGTAGCACTATGACTGGAGTTCACCTATGTCAAATTTCAGAATTTTCCAGGTTCTCAGAATTTTTCTCCGAACAAAAAAATTGAGTTCTAGCCTTGAGTAAATTGTGGTGATTTCAGAAGTCAAAATGAAGGGAGAGTTTCGAGACAATTAACTACTTCCTACAGATCATGAATATGCTCTAGGAACTTCGTAAGCGTTTCATTGATGAACTGCGCAACATTCCTCTGAACATCGTAAGTGCCAATTGAAAAGGCAAGATAACGTACGATCTCTGTCAAAATATGCCGCAAGCCGGGATTTGGGCGACGAAATCGCTTTTCTTCTTGAACTCAGGCATACAATTTGCGAACAACAGATAAGGGCTAATTGTGAAGTATAGGTTCCTCTTTCATTGACACTAGGAACTAGCTCAGATTTGCTATTTTTCACTTTGAAAAGCCGCTTCCGTTCGAGATATGCGCATGACCATATTAGTCAATTTTAGAAAAAAATTGGAATCAAAATGATCAGTAAGGCATGAGGAATTCCTTTTCTTGTTAAGTTTTGAAATTTGATGGATGCTTCACAACACCTTCAATAGAAGGGAATGCCTGCTGGTTATAATTATAGCGAGCGTCGCTGCTAATGACGTGCCCCTCTGAACTTTGATGGGCCGAGGACTTCGAATTTTGAGTTTATTAGCTTTTCAGTAAACCATTTTATGGAGCTCGTCGAGCTGAGCTGAACTATATATAACATCATATGTGAAAAAAGCGAAAACTTACCCACTTATAAAGAAAAACGGAAATACGGGAATCTGCTTTTTCCGCCTTTTTTTTTAGTAATTAGGGTGGGCATTGTATTGCGTTACGTATTTTGCGACGGACTTCACGCACACCTACTATCTATTTCACAGCTGTGCTGTTCTTCACAATATTCGATGATGCTCACTCATAGAACAGAGATGATTTCATTAGTGGCAGCTTCCTTTAACTGATGCTATTGCTCAGCTTGTTCCAATTAGAGGTTATTTGACTGTAATTGTGTTGTTGACTTATCATTTTGACCTTCCTTCTCGAACCCCTTTCGCTAAGTAAAGGATTTCATAGGAGAAGCGATAGCTGTGTCCACCTAGTCTGCGTTTAGCAACTCACAGTGGATGGATCCCTCTAACCTCTATTAACACGTTGGCGACCATGCGTCCCTATGCTAGAACGCACGTTTTGGCTCTCTGGGACAATGCGTTCCGATGCCGGGACGCAGGATAAAAGTGATAATATTCTTGTGAAGTATTTTATATATTTTAAACGACGCAAAAAATGGAATGTTCCACGCGGCGCGTGGTCAAAAAAGGCTGCGGTCGCCAACGTGTTAAAGTAAGGGACGATACAAGCGTTACTTCGAAGGCTAGTATTTCCTGAATCGGTCCAAGAACCGACTGTTGACCACTGATCGGTGAGCAAAGCCATTTATTGGCCGTAATGCTGCGATAGCCCACGCGTGTTCTTATTTACCCAGGTGTTGGTTGCCCGGGGAATGTCCTACAAATTTATCGCCCTAGCTACCGTATTCGCACTGTTGATACGAATTTCCAACGCTTTAGATTTTTTTGTCGCAGATCTTTTTTTCCAACCTAATATTTTTTATCATAGTTCAATCAAAAATTACGCTTCAAGGCGTAAAATTCGTTTCTGGCTTTGTTAAACTTTTCGAAAAAAAACTGTGAAAATTTTTCTTTCAGCAGGTTGAGCTTTGACGTTTTAGTTCATCACGCCTTCGGCCACTGGAAGCTTTGAAAAAAATAGTAACACCATCTCCTTCGCCTACCAAATTGTAGCAAGCTACTGTGCAGTTCACCCTGCATGTTTTTGGTTTAATTTGATGTAGAAATTTGGGGACACTTGCTTATTTTTTTATGTATTTATGTGTACTTACATTTATATGTAACTGTATTTGCATTCACACTTGTACTTATACGTCTTTACACCATAGATATTTGCCAAGACTACGAAGTGAATGCTATGGAACGCCATGTTGTCTGTAAACGAAAAAAAAGTTGTTCAAGAACCACCTTTTTTGTTGTATTGAAAATTGAGCAATTAAATGCCATGCTGTGATTCATCAATACTATGAAGGCCTAGTGTTTAGCCTTACACTCTTCTGAGCAGGTATGTGGAAGAGTGTGTCGCGCCGTCGGGAGCGTCCCGCCGAGGTCAGTCCGCATCGGTGGTTGCTCGGCAGGGCGTCCGTCGTGATACCGATGGAGAACGTGACGAACTTCGCTGATGACTAGAGGAGCTGACAGTACGATCCTCTATAAAGGTGGTGGAGTCTTCGAACTTCTCCTTGGACGCGATGATGTTGTCGAGCTGCTTCATGATCTGATCGAGATCGAACTCCTGTTGGCTTTGGAATTCGAGATCATGCAGCTTCTGCTGGATTTCCGCTGGAAATTTACCTTTAACTAAGTCAATTATAGGCGAAATTGAACGAAAATCCTCGTATCTGCGTAAACTATGGAGAATGCCTGAGAGGCGGAACCAAGTGTTCCGAAGATCCGATCCGATATTGCGAGCCATCGGAAACTGTTGGAGCTGTCTATGAAGGGTGGCACGCGAGTTGTCAGGGCGATCGTACCTCCTCTTCAGAGCATTCACCAGCTTCGTATAGTTGCACTCATCCGGATCGAGGTCCTGGAGAACTATCTTGGCCTCGTCTTTAAGTAGGCCTTGCAAATATAAAAACTTATAAACTGGCGCTATGTTGGTATCATTATGTACCGCTAGCTCAAATGTACGCCAAAACCTATGGAACTGCGTGATGTCCCCTGAAAATGGTTTAAGCGTGAGTTTATCCAGCTGTGCGGCTGGACACGCTGACATCGAACACTATGAGATGGGATAGAGGGTGACATTGCATGCGAAAATAGGTTGGATACGTCATGCGAACGCTGCGGTAAAACATACGAATTAGTCCGCGTACTAGCGCTAGATGTTGAGGCTGAGTGCTCTCGTCGATGTTGTTGACTGCCTACGTCTTGCGTTACCCCTGATGGAATTGGAGTAGAACTGTTATGGATGAGTGTTTTAAGTTCATCCATGCGCGTATCTAGACGTAGTAGGAGACCCTGCGCTGCTGATATCGCTTCATCTACGCGCGAACTCTGAAGAAAGGCGTGATGTTCTTCGCCTGCGGGGTCTTGATCGGCTGCGTCCCTGACTAACTCCTGAAACACTTGACGCCTCTCGATGAGCGTGCGCAACGCGGAGCGAACTTGTGCTGCGTGCGAATCGATGATGGCATATTGCGACTCGAGCGCTTCGCGTAGTGTGGATTTGCGCAGCTATGGGCTCCAATGCCGAAGGAGGAATCTTACCTTTCACATTCTCCCATGCTGTTACTGCCTTGGTCAGATTCTGCGTGGATGCGCTGATTGAGGACATATTGATCGCTTGGCAGGAGGTGGTACTGCCGTACCCAATCTAAAAGGGGACTACAATGGATGTGTGCTGGGCCGGAGGGAAACCATTGGCCGATGGCTCCCTACGGCGGTGTACGAGAATGCGAAACGCGACGCTGGCCAGGCGAACCGGAGATGACACGAACAACCGAGCGAACTACGAAGACAACGCAGGAGTTACAAGGGATCCCGAAGTAGCAGGCTGCTCACGGGGACAGATTAGTACAGCTACAACCCGTGCCCTCTGACCCACGCATACGTCATGTGGCCTGATACAAGGAGTAATGTGAACCTCCAGGAGGGGTGGTAAACAACCTCTTCTCCCACCCGGGAGGACCCTAGCCCAACGAATACACGCTGTCCCTACGCCGACCTGTGCCACTCAAGCCGACGCAGGTGAGGACTAGAATCCCACATGAAGAGAAGGGCGAACCCCCTTGGCGGCCGACGTACCCGGGGGCCAGTTGACACCTATCAACCTACTGCGCGTCCTCTGCCCCGGAGACCAAGCGGTGAAGGCGAGCATGTACGGGCTCGATCACTAAGGCCCAACGTGGGTTTCCCACACGTTGAACCCCAGTCCGATGCGCCATGTCGCGCCGTCGGGAGCGTCCCGCCGAGGCCAGTCCGCATCGGTGGTTGCTCGGCAGGGCGTCCCCGGCGGTGCGGCTAGGTGACCAGGGTCTTCTGCCCGCTCGCCATGCTCGTATTCTACTGCCACACGGACTTGGTAGGCCTAGGGCTGCCCCAGTCTCCCTTGCAGGCTCCTACGTGGATGGTACTGCCTCCGCAGTACGCTACGGGGTTGCTGGCCCAGTGCCGAGCTCCCTCGGACACTGGGCAAGAGGGGTTCCACCGTGGCCTACGTGCTACCCTCAGCGCTCAAGGATAACTGCGATATATCCGATGTTACTGACATTCTACGCAACTCCAGCACACTTGTATGATATGCATTTTATGAATACTACGTCGATATGGTATTGATTGCAATACAGATAAATGGAGAGAAATACTATGAGAATACTGTGAGCAAATACTATGGCAAAATACTATGAATAAAAGGTAAGAAAATATATACACGAATTAAACCACACTATAACCTACGGTCGGGGGTACGATCCAGTCTCAAGCTTATCCATGTCCCATCCAAGCCTTCCCACCTCCTTTGGGGCTACGCTGCATCCGTGTCCTTGATGGCAGTGGACCGTCTTCCAGTTGTTCCATTCGACTTCGATCCTTGCAGCTTGTCACCACTCTAGAGATGGCATACGAGTGGTGTTGAGAGCCCATCGGGGGCTTCGTCGGTGTTGCTGACGTTGAAGGCGCAAGAGCAGCCGAGAAAGCAGCCGTCCGCGGCGTTGACACGATGGTGAAATGAAGGATGCAACGCCTAGAGCGGCTAGAGTCCGCCGCCACGTGGCAAACTCTAGCTTTCTGCGGCGTACGGTGCCTTCCCGGCGGGACTACGCGCGCGCCCAGGCGAGGCGGCCTTTAAGTCGTCCGAACGGCACGACAGAGTGTAAGGCTCAACAATAGGCCTTCATAGCATTGATAAATCAGTTTGCAAAACATTGTACAACAGTGTGATTACTTATCGACCACCTAGTGCGCCAGATCTGTGACAGCCAGTCATTGGAGGGCCTGGTTTTTCTGTGTAGTTGTGTTATTAGTTAAGGTAGCCCCGAGTAACAGTTCTACTTACTGTTAGTTCTCATTGGCATCACTACAAGGATTATCGTCGTGTTTTTTTTTGTGCTGAGAGCGTTTTCAAATCACGAAATGCATCGAGGCGTGGATAGCATTTTGATTTCCTTCTGGAGTTTATTTCACTTTTTCATTTGATCATATAATGAAATGTTTTTAGAGATCCAAATAAGAACGAAGACGGTACCTATACTACGGACGTATGGCCGAAGTATAATGGGCAATTAATGGAATACATGAACATGACTATTGAATCGGCATATCCAAATTCACGACGAACCGGTCATGGACCACGACGAAAACAATGCGCATTTTGGAAAGCATACCTACCTAATCTCATGACGGCCGTTGGTATGATTGGCTATTATTAAAGTTCTGTGCAGTTTCTACAGTTAATTACTTTGCGATAACTGTATTGAGAGGTGATTGAAATGATTATCTTCGCCTTCACATGATCGTAATTGCACGTCATCTATAAATCGCTGGCAAAATAACGAGTAATGTTGGTAGTGACTTCCGCACGAGAGACGGGATGTCGTTCACCCCTACTCAGTCGTCTGTGGGAATACCCCACTCAGATAGACGATAGCTGACCACTCTCTGTCAGATACAACTGAATTGATATCAATTATTTGAATTGGAATTTGAGTTGGAGTCTCTAATATTTATTTATTTATTTATTTATTTATTTATTTATTTATTATTTATTTATTTATAACGTTGTCCATAAGGCAAACGCTAGAGAACGAGGTTGAAAAATCAAACTAAAGTTACAAACAGATCCCATTAGACTAGTGCTCACTAAAACACAACAATTCCAACTTACTTAGGCGCTTGAAAAGTCGGAAGGCAGAAGACATTCGACTTTTTCAAAATTTCAAGAGACTTTTCCGCTTATTATAGTCAGCTACTCGCACCACGATATAATATGATGGCTTTTTAAAAACTAAGGGAATTTCGATATCTGCCTTACGACAAGCTCCACGTGAATGAATGCTTGTGATCATTTTTGATTATTCACGCACCATTATGGCACTTATGTGAAGAACACTTGACCACTTGGTCATCATGATCCAACACAGAGATAACTCGTTTAGTGGTATATGGGGCAGAAGGTAAAGGGCAGGAATGATGGCACATATTCGTGGAAGTATCTCGATTTGCTTGATGTCTTCTCACACTGCTGCTCTTATTGGGAACATAACCCTAAATGTCAGTAGTATACGCTTCCCGTTCGTCTTCGACTGATTGTGAGCCAACTTTGCGCTACATGGCGGTTTGGTGCCAGTAGAGTTGTAAAATGATAATGTTCTAGCAAACATTGCCAGTCGAAACATCGTAACACTACTTGTTTGCGGTTGAGTTCACGATAGGCAATGTGACTTCGAATATGTTTGCTCCCCTCATGACATGTGTGGAAATCATAAAGCGTACGGGGTAATTCAGTAGGTTAAAGGCACAGTTCACAATTTCACGATAAAAATGGTTTCTGAGTTCTCCCTCTAGGAATGCCCAGTTGCACAGGAAGGATGCTCTTGGGTGCCAAACCCAAGAGCTGGGGCATAGTGGGAGCTCCATTACCTGATCGCCCGGTTGCCCCGCCCATCCACTAATGTTGTGTCAGACGAGTGTCGAGGTGATGCAGATTGCTATATCCGCGCCAAGACCCACCCATTCAGCGCGACATCAGCTGATTGCCTAGAAATGAGGCGATGTTCTCTCCTTTCCCATTTCTCTCTTTTATTCTTCTTGCTGCTGCAATCCTTATTCTAGTTTTCCACCTCAAGAAGCTGAAAAAGGTGGGCTAAATTTGCTGTTACTAGAGTTTTTTTTGTCATTTTATGCTTATAAGTGAATGAATTTCAAGAGACTTTTTTGCCTATTGTAGTCAGCTACTCGCACCACGACCCACATGTACGCGGTGATACACATTGTATGCTCGTCCAAATGCCCCATTCTATTTCATTTTTCCAATCTCATTCTCGTCCAGCTACAATTTTTTCGAAGCATCTTTTCATCTTGGGAAAACCGATTCACGCACTTTCTTCGCCTTCATCGCACTATTTTTCATCTTGTCTTCCATTTTTCATCATAATCTGGGCTACCCAAAAACACTGTCCGAACTGTCCATTTTGGAAGTAAGAAGCAGAATGGATGTTAGCGTTGAAAAAACTCAGGCGGTAGTAGGCTTTTTATTCCTCTTTCCTCCCTTGAAAAGTCTAAGATTAGGAAGCAAGGAAGTTTTACCTTCGATAGCGGGAGTCTTATCACTGTGCAAGAGACGATATATTTGAAAAAGCATTGGAAACACTCTGATTCTCCTGCAAGAATGCCATAATCGAGTAGGCCCTAGTGAAAATTACCTTGATCACAATCATTTTCCTACTTTTTGTACAACAATGTGAAGTGTGATGGGCACAAACGTGTAACAACATTTTGACACACTTGTAGTGCACAGTGAAGCACAGCGTGTTTCATTCGCTCAAATTAATATTGTAATAAAATCTATCAGCTGTTGCTCACTGTGGCTCTGTGCTATCAAAGGAATCTTCAGGGAGTAGAAGTATTGCAGAATTTTTTTCCATCAGCATTTGTTACCTGATTAAGAAACACCAAATTAAAAGAAGTGGATGCCGAGATAGTTACGATCTGAAAGCTTAGAGCTTGTTTCAGGCCTTCAAAGAACTTGGAAGATTGAATGTATCAAACCATACGAGACCAAAGAATTCGTCCAACGGCCTTTTTAGCAAAAATCAACAAATAGTAGTCAACATGCTCGTTTTTAATGGCAATGAATGGCGCTGATTTCAGCTGACGTTGGAGATCCGTTCATGCTTTGGAAACAGCAAATGGACAAGTGGCAGAATGAGTACATCATGGACTGGCAGTACCACTTTGAGCAGTACAAGAAATATCAGACCTTTCGTGACACAGATTCCTATTCATGTAGCGGTGGCCCATAACTACGGGTTCGTAAGACGGATATCTCTGATGAGAAACTCTAATTCCAAGCTACTTCCATGAATAATCGCTTTGAGCGTGCAACTTATGCTGTCCTTTCTCTAAAAATCATTCATTGGAACAACCATAGCATCTCTTTGCCTATGCACTGCAGCTTTGTATGTTTCGCTCAACACTCTCCAAATGTGTTTTGTTGTTTTTCTAATGATATAACTGATCTAATTTGCCCTCGCTTTCTTACTGTCAATTTTGCAAACGCTCAAATATCGCCTTCAATATGTGAACTTGAGTAGATTCTATCAACATCCTACTTTTTATACGGGTTCATATCTTTCTAGCTGCAATAAAATGAATACAAATTCGAGAGAATAGCTTTGAAAATTTTTGTATGTGGTGCTGCCCATGCATCTGGCAGCAATTACCGTCAGCATGACCACACATCATCACGTGCAACGGTCTTGTGGAGCTGTGCACTCACCGATCAATGATTCGAGTGACTTCTTCTGGACTCCTCTATTTGATAATAGATAGAGCCCATGTAACTGTACGGCTTGGTGGCAGTTATGGAATAACTGATACTTATCATACCTAGTGTGATGAGTGTGCCAATCATATTCATACCAGTCAGGTCGCCCGGCAAACGCCGGGCTCTCCTCCTTCTCGTGTAAAGTTGGCCTGCCGCCCACACTCTCCAAAATTCAGACGCTCCGCCACGAAAGGAATTATGGAAATCCTATCAACTTTGAACGATCTAGGCCCAAGTTTATTATTTATGCGCATGCCCCACCTCTGTAGGTGGAATCTAGTCGTACGACCTACGTGCAATGGTTCTATCCTGCCACCTGAACTCCTACCTAACTTCAACGCTCTAGGTCCATAGCAAGAGGAGCGATGTCCATTCAGGTAACCAACACACCAACGCACACACCGGCACACATAGGTCTATCATCATTCGCTACATTTTCTTGTCAAAAAAAATTAGTAGCGAGTAGCAGACACATCGTGTAGTACACTTGCTTCATTCCACTCTCCTTTCATCTTCAGTCGTCTCACCTGCCGCAGCACTCCCGTAAGCTGCCTGTACCCCTATCGAACTTGGAAGCCCCTGGTACAAATAAACAGTTTATGCGCACGGCCCACTCCTGTAGACAGAGATAGTGAAGCCACTTACCTGCCACCTGTACTCTTACCAAACTTCAACGCTTTAGATCCACGAGAAGAGGAGTTATGACTTTCCAGGGAACACACACCGACGCACATAGGCCTATCATCACTCCTTACCTTTCCTTCTTGAAATAAAGGGTAGTGAGACGCAGCCATGCCAGCTATTTATCGTGCAGTAAATATTGAGTTGGAACACTATACCATTGAAGGGAACAAAGCGGCCACTTTTCGTTCAATTACACAACGGATAGGTGTAGCAAATCAGTATATCGCCCAACATCCCCTCAGCGTAAGTCTCTTCACACCTGTATTCCTCACGTCTGTAGTGAGCGAAGCTGTGAATTAACGGTGCGTAATTCGGAAAGCTTCTGATTAGGATCACCATCTTCGGATTCCACGCCCTCCCAGTCTTGCCGCCTGTCTCCATCCCTTCTGATTTCGCTCTGGCTTCAGAGTAGAGGCAGTTTTTCGCACATCCCACCTCCAGTGAGCGGTGTCTAGTCCCGTCACCTACGATCAGTGTTCTCATTATACCGCCTGCACTCCCTTCGAATTTGAACGCTCTATTCTGAAGTAGCAATTTTTGCGCATGCCCCACACTGAGTAGGGAGCCTCTGGTCCTGCCACATACTCTCAAAGTTCCCCTTCTCCCCTATACTCCTACCAAATTTAAACGCTCTCCCTGTTTGGAGCCTAGATCAGATCATGGATTCCCAAGTAACTTGACTCATTATCACTTTTTTCATCCTGGCTAATCTGTTCCACTTCTATTCCAGGAAGGCACATTGTAAAGGGGTGATAAATATCAAGAGGCGAACAGACCAGCAGCCATATAGACATATGTGGTTTACATATGGTAACCAGTGGACACCGTTCAAGGATTTCTATGGATTAACCACTTTTCCGGGTTTCAAAACAATTTAGAGCAGAGTCTTGAACTATCGAACTTACCCCGCCCACCGTGAAGAAAACAGCGGTCGTTCTGGTGATTTTATTGCACTCCTTCTGTAGCGTCCGAACCACTTTCCAGCCAGCGCTTCAAAACAACTTCGAACAGAATCGTTAACCTTTGGTTGTAGTCTTACCCATTGCGCTGCAGCCNCCCCCCCCCCCCCCCCCCCCCCTCTCTAGAGATTTGACCACTACATTTCTATGGAGTCCAACCACTTTTTCACGCGTTGTAGGACATTTTGAAAAGAGTTATGAATTTTTGATCGCAGCCCCGCCAGCCCCAGAGCCTGCCCGCTTTGGGGATTCGACTACATTTCGTCAGTGGCTTTTGGCCATTGTTTTCTCCCGTGTTCTAGAACCTTTTTAAACGAAGTTAAGATTTTTTTGGTCTTTTTTAGTCCCGCCCGCCATGTCGGCGCAACTCCGACCGTTTACGGATTCGACTTAACTTCTTCGGTAGCCTCCGACCATTTTTTCTTCACCGTTTAGAAATCGTTCTGAAGGAGTTACTGATTTCCCATATTAGCCCGCTCACATCAATGCAAATCCCGTTCACTTTGAGGATACGACAAAAATTCCTTCGGAACCTTTGCCCTCTTTTTCCTGCGTTGTAGAACATTTTTGAAAAGAGCTATGAATTTTGGTTTTAGCTCCGCCGAGGATCTGGCCACACTTCTTTGATATCTTCTCGCTACTTTTTTCTTCTAGCTGTAGAACATTTCTAAACAGAGTTAGAAATTTTTAATCGTTACTCCACCTAGTCTTGTGCAAACGATGTCCACTTTCAAAATTTGGTAACATTTTTTCTACAACCTTTAGCAACTTATTCCCCGCGTTGTCGAACAATTTTGAACAGGGTTATGAATTTTTGCTTATAGCTATCCCCTCTTTCAGTGCAAACCCCGCCCACTTCAGGGATTTGACCACATATTCTTACTATACATAATCTTCCATAACCTCTAACTACATTTTCTCCGCACTGTAAACATTTTTTGTTATGTTAGATAACAGTCATAAAATTTTGATCATGGCTGTGCCCACCTCAGCGCTAAACCCGCCCATTTTGGGGATTTGACCACATATCTTCCATACCCTCCAACAACAGATTTTTGAGCAGCGTTATGGACTTTTGATCACAGCTCCGCCCACCTCAGCGCGAACCCCCGCCCTCTCTAGGGATATGACAGCATTCCTCCCATTGCCTCTGACAACCTTTTTCCGTGATACAGAACGCTTTTGAACAGGGTTATGAATTTTTGATCATGGCTCCGCCCGCTTCAGCGCAAAACCCGCCCAATTCGAAGACTTGACCACATCCTTTCGGAGGCCTTTGCCCACCCTTTTCCCCTATCTGAAATGTTTCTTTCATAAAGTTATGTATAGTTTGAAACCTTTCATTTGAATGCAGGCGGAGCTTAGTTACGCACTCATAGCACATATTAAGTCTTGTGCACTCCTTTTGTTTTTTTTTCTGAACCCTACGCCTTAGTTGAATCGAGCTCCACCTATCCCGAACTTGTCCCGATCTCTCCAGGTGCTTCTTTAGGTGATACCGAATTTTGTGACGGACAAACAGACTCACAAACGGACAATCAGACAACGGATACCCCAAACTTATGGTTTGTATAAATCATATTTATTATATAAGGTGAGCATATTATTCATTATGGATCATTTTCCGCAGTCAATGTTTCCGTGGTGGTGATACTGATGGAGTGGTGAATGACGATAATCATCAATCGTAGCATCATCATCTGAATTGTTTTATCATTTGCTAGTTCGGAAGCATTCTTCTACTAGTAATGAAGATAACCAGTAAATGGTGGTGACGGAACCTCTTACCGATTTCCCTTTTGCTTTGCGGCATGCGGCTAATCTTTTTCGGTTGTCTCGCGGTTCAAACTGTAATTACCGTACTCGTCCCGCCTATCCTCCAATCTATAGGACGCAATATATTTCGTTGGCTGTATTTCTTTTTATTGGTTTTGGTTATTTCTCCTGTTTCTTTTTCGTTTTTGTTTTTATTAGATTCGATTGTTTGAAATGACTCCTTTTATATTATCGGCGATCAACACCGCACTGGATCTAAAAGAAGCGGCCAGCAAATTCAAATAATTGAAGAATTCCGTAACTCAAAAATCGCGCGCTCCTATATTCCCTCGCAATTCTGCGATACCCGGCGGGTGCGGCGAGCGCGACGTAGTGTTCGAGGGAAAGATACCGGATCAGTAAATGGTCATACACACATACTCCTCATCTAGGCATCATATAACTCAAACAGAAAGGAGAGCAATAGGTTATCACTCGATACTTGGTTTGAGTGTATGCTTTATTGTCGATATTTACGACCCTGGGAAGGTTAGGCTTGTACATTATGAAAGTTGAATAGCAGATTTATCACTAATGTTCGTGAAGAACTCTAGTGCTTGCTTGCCGCTTCTGAATTCACCAACTTTGATCTTCTTCGCACGCAAAACGGGAAGAACGAATCCAGAGAAGGGAATACAAAATTTTTTTCTGCTGTTGCTGGCAATATAGCACTAGAATTAGGAATGGCTTCTTGACCCCTGGTCTGCAACGCCCGCGCCGTCATTTAGCCCTAAATCATGTAACACACCACGGACAGCGAAATATTGATGATCAGCAATTCTAGCAATTCCCGTAAGAAACCTTGATGTGAACTCTGAATTAGTGTGAAAGATGCATACACTCATCGAAATAAGTTATGATCTTCATTGCACTCCACCAACCAATATGCATGCGAGCAGCTAATCGAGTATCGTATTCCTGCGTTCACCATGATCATTTAGTGTGGTGGCCTACATTTGCTTGTCAAGGCTTTGTTCTCATCGCAAAAATTAGAAGTGTATATCTAAGCGACCATGGGCACACTTGACCGTGTGTTCTGTCTTACGGACCTCTTTGAATCTTGTGAGCGGGATTTAATTGGTTGAAATGGAAGCGGTGATTCAATTGAATTGTTCGAAGAGTGATTGCGATATGCAGAACTAATTTTTTCAAACTCTCGTTTTAAAAGCTTCTGAGAAGGCTTTTTATACTATCATATGTAATTTTTCTGCGTGCACAATGTGTGTATGCGTGAGTATGCATGTGTGGCGTGTGTTTTTGGCTGAAAAATCTAACTCCTGTTCCCTGAGCATAGAGGCTTCAAACTTGGTGGGAGTACAGGCATGGAACGGGGGATGTGAACACTTACGGTGGATGGCAGGGTTTCACTCCGCGTACAGGGGGCGCGGCGTACTCCAAATAATTGTCTGATCAACAATTTATAAATCCTGTCCCCGTGGACCCAGAGCGTTCAACTTTCGGACGAATAAGTGGGAGCATCGGAATGCTGGTGGTTAGTGACATGACTGAACCACAACACTACATCGGGGCGTCCGCCAAAATGTTAATTTGGACATGTGGAGTTCAAATCTGATAGCAAGACAGGCGCAGTATGGGAATACTGATGCTAATTGGCAGGACTAAACTCCGCTCGCACGGGGAGGGGGGGGGGG
>UZAF01016659.1:39085-55431 GCA_900617895.1 Haemonchus placei
GGGGGGGGGGGGGGGGGGGGGGGGGGAGGGGGAGGATCGTAAACGGAAATCGCAAGTCTGGGCCTACAACATTCGAATTTGGTAGTAGAGGCGGCACTATGGGAGCACTCATGATAGGTAGTTGAAATAGATTTAACTAGGTTCCGCCCGCCGAGGGCCTAGATTGTATTTGGGGAACGTAGGTAAAATGAGCATAATCTCAGTAAATTTGCGTAACCGAATTGAAAAAAGTGGGGAATAAACCAAGCTACTGATCACATGAGTTGAGCAGGAGCCCGCTCAGGAAGGCGAGGAGCTCATGAAATGTGTCGGATATGTGTGTGTGTTTGTGTGTGCGTGTGGTGGTGGTGTGTGAGTGTGTGATGACCGAAATTTTATACCTCCTGTTCTACAATATCGCAGCTCCAAAATTTAGAATGGAGGTGGGCGATAAGCTGCTTTCTCCTGAAAATGAGGAGAGCCGTCAGCCGGGTGATCCGAGCAATAGCCACAAAGAAGCAGCGTTGTACAATGACGAGGCTAGACCGCATACATTTTGGTGGCTCGACACATTTATTAAAATTTGATTGGAAATTTACGCTGGATTCACCACATAGCTTATCTTGCGCTGCCTGAATGTCACCTCATTCGGACGTTACAGGATTCCTTGTATGAGAAAACGTTAGCCGAAGATGAGGACATCAGTTCTTATCTTGTCTACTTTTTTGGCCGAAGAACCCTAAGTTTTACGATGGAGGAGTTAGAAAAAAGAAGAAGGGTGGCAAAAGATAATCGAGCAGAATTAGATGTATATCACTGAATAATGTTCCTCCAGTGAGAGGAGAGAAGGTTTTTCAAGATTCTCTTAAATCGCAATTACCTCCAGAACATAATTGCGAGAGTCTCCGAATGATTCGTTTCAAATGTTAGTTTTACCGCTTTAGCCGTGCCGACCAATTTTAACATATTCTCTTCGCTTTTGTCTTCTGAAGAAGCAAAAGCCATTCGAGGAACTGTTCGGTCGAGCACTATTCCAACACAGAGAGGAAGTTCAAAGGGCGTAGACTACGAAGTCAGAGGTTGATAACTAGCTTTTAGAATATCGGACCTGTGCGGTCCACCGATAACTTCATGCTGGAAGGGCTGCGGGTAAAACAGGGTGTGCCTCGGGTCAATTTGCCTCAGAGGCCTCCGAAGGGCTGTCTGTCTATCTTGTAGGTTACTGTACCAAAAACAACATCACCATTAAAAGAAGCGTTGACATTGTCAGAACTAGAGACTGGCTCCGCACCTGTTAAACCCATTCTCCTCGAGTCACGTGTAAGATCGCTGGCAACCGACTGGAACTTCAGGAACGTCTCACAAGGGAAGGATACTTGGTCGCAGTGGCATTCAAGATGAGATATAGTCCGCCGTAGGTGGTTTCGGACGCATATCTCAAATCTGTGTTCCAAATCTGGTGAACGATCCTAGGACCAGAGTCACGAGACCAATGCCTTATTATAACATTGAATTGAACAGATCACCGAGCCGAGCGAAGCCTTTCTTGTGCAACAGTGGCGCAGCTGGTTAAGATCGCGGACTGGTAGGCATATCATTAAAGGCACAGTTTACGATAATTTTGGGTGGTCCAGACAATGACGGAAAATGGAATATAAGATGGAAAATAATGGGATGAAGGTAAAGAAAGGGAGTAAATTGGTGCTCCCAAAGTAAAAAAGGTTTCAAAAAATTAAAAAGAGGGCCGAACGAGAATAAGACTGGAAAAATGAAGAATAATGGGGCATTTGGACGAGTAATACAATGTGTGTCATGGGTCCTGGTGTGAATAGCTGACTAGAGTGAGCATAAATAACCTTTAAATTAATTCACTAATGAGCATAAGTTGAGAGAAAACCCTAGTGACAAAAAATAACCCTCCTCTTTCAGCCACTTGAGGTAGAAAATTAGAATAAGGATCGCAGCAGCAAAATGATTAACAGAGAATAATAGAAAGGGAGAACACCATCGCCTCACCACTAGGCAATCAGCTGATTGCGTGCTGAGTGTGTGAGGCCTAGCGCGAATCTGTATCGCTTCGACACTCGTCTGACGTGATATCGATCGAAGGGCGGGAAATCCTGGCGGGAAATTTGGTAACGGGGCTCCCACTATGCCGTAGCTGTTGAGTTTTGGGGCTTGACGACGTCCATCCTGGTTACGATCAAGTATCCTTCCCTTGCCAGATATAGAGTTAACACCGAGCCACAAAAGGAAGCGCTGGAATTTAGCTCATACGAATCTTTTCGCTCTTCCTTTTCCGTGCATATTCCACAAGACACAAGATTTGTATGCTGTTGTGGACACCAATGTCCGTCTTTCCGCTATATCTATCTACAACACGACAGTGCGGCAGTACGTCGACATGATTACAAAGCTCAATCTAATTCCATCACAAGGGCAAGGATTCGAAGAAATATGGGATCAAATAGCAGTATTTTGTTTGGCTCATGGATGAAATTTCATGGTATATCAATGTGATCATACCGCAAATTCTCAGTTCGTACTCGTTCACATAGCGATCAAGAGTACACCACCTAGAAAACTGGTAAATGCGAACTTCCAATCAAAGGTTGCAGTGACGTCATTCGGAATACCGTTGTGGAGGCACACATCATTTGCTTAGTGATCAGGAGCGCACTTCCCACTCGTTCGGCACCTCCATATCGCACATAATAGCCGCTTGGAAAAAGGTTTTGCTGATTGATTCTCAGGCGGTGGGAAGATCACTGTAGACAAATTTGGGGTTTGACAAAGGGCTGGCGTTAATACTTGTACTGATAAGACCAGACACTATTCGACTCACTTGTTGGGAATAAAGTAGTCTGTTGATATAAATATTTAGGGTTTTCACCAAGATTTCTTCTGCCACAAATCTAACAGCAGAACGATGGACATAATAGCTAGAAGTGCTCTACGGTCTGGTGGGTGTTTTGCATACCAGGTCTTGAATAACAAGGTCTCCCACAGAGCTCGGGAACAGCCACCCGTCACTAAACTGGCATTTTTTGCAAGGAAATAACATAGCCATTCAGGCGAGCTTGACAGCGTGTGATCTACACGAAGACGTCGAAGCTGTGTACATGTTTGGCCTTTAAAAAATCGTAGCCGACGGCTGGTCCGCAATTGCCTTTATTCTAATAAGGGAAGATTACTTGGTCGCAGTGGCCATTCAAGATGAGATGCATGAACCGGGGTTTCGAACGGTGGTTTCGAACGCTCATCTCAAATCTGTGTTCCAAATCTGCTAAACGATTTTGGGAGCAAAGTTACGAGACCGATGCCTCCCTGCCTTATACCACTGTACAAAACGGATCAGCAAGCCGAACAAAGACGAAATTGTACAACGGCGGCGTAGCTAGTAGGACGGTAGGCTGGTGAGAATGACACCAAGGTTCGATATCTTGATGCATGCACTCGTTTGACTTTTCCACGAAGTGTGTCCTAACTGCTCGCAAAACGTTTTTTGGCTCAATGCCGGGCATTTATGGAGCTCCCTCTTAACTTGGGAACACTGAAAAGGTATTACAAGGAAAGTTTTTTAAGCCCCTCACCGGCCGAATAAGGGTGTAGCTTCACTCGAGCAAAAGAGGAATTCTAAATATTTGCTAAAAATGGTCTCATGACGAAGAAGAAAGGTTCCAAATAATTCATCGGATCAAAGGCTCTTCATCATTTTACCAGCGAACCTTCTTACCGAGTGTGGTGTCATCATACTTGATGAGGAACTTTCTTTTTTTGCAGCATTACGTGGGCACCATCTAGGAAGAGGCAGTAGTGAGGAACCTTCGGACCGTACTTCTCGATGCTATAGAAAAAGGCCCATTATCCTTCGCAAGGAAGTTGAGTGCGTGAAAGGCGATTACAGTGATACTCCGCCCAAAGAGGACAGCGACGACCCGTAACTTCGGCAAAGAAACTTCGTACGTTGACAGAGTGCGTTTACGGGAATAACGAAGGCATGAGCCTTCGGATTAGCCTATTATTGACAACTCACGATGTCTTGTGGTTGCAACTATCAGGTGCAAAACAAGCAGAACGATCTGCCTACCTATGGAGATTAGCAGATAAGTTATTATGAAGTTCATATAGGAGTTTCATTGCACGACAGCTATTTCCACTGGATACTGCTTCAATTCAACAATGAAGGTACATGGAGAACAACTTCAAACAAGTCGTAGGTGAATTCAAGGTTTTGAGTACAGCCGTGGTATCCGCCCCACCGCACCACCACGACTATCTCATGGAAGGGCCTCTTGAGGGCCTTTACCTCAAGAATAGAGTAAGTGGATGATCATATGTGCACACAAAGCGATAAACTATTGTTCCACAATTCAACATTCAGTATTTTTTCAACAATGCCAGTTAACTCGCAGCACCGCTTCGAAAACGCGGACAGTGTTGTTTAAATGTGTGAGCCGTATCCCTCCCAGAAAGGGCTAAGGTCGGATGAGTCATTCGACCGCCGTCTGCCGTAAGTGCAGGGAGCTGACGAAGATTTCGGAACATCATCTTAACTGTTGGGTGTAGGGATATGTCTATTCGGTCAGTAGCGGTGAAAAAAATTTATTGGATTACTATTCCTTGGGATCCTGAACTGTGAGGGAGCTCTGCAGATGCCCAACAGTGAGTCCAAAAGCGTTTTGCAAGCGGTTAAGACGTATTTTGTAGATAAGCAAAACGACCAGATGCATCGAGGAAACAAACGTTGATGTCATCCCTTCAGTTCACCATCCTGTCAGCTGCGCTACCGTTGCAAGTTGTGGCTTTGTTCGGCTCGCTGATCCGTTCTGCACAGTGGTATAACACAGAGAGGCATCGGTCCTGTACCTTTGTTCTCGGAATCGTTTAGCAGTTTGGCACACAGATTTGAGATCAGCGTTCGAAGCCACCTACGGAGGTATACATCTCATCTTGAGTGGCCACGGCGACCAAGTATTCTTCCTTTGTAAGAAGCACCCGCAATGCTCAATCGAAGAGGTGACGGACAGACCAAAGGTGATTTAACAATCACGATGCTGCCTGCGATGCTAAGTATATATTCAAAGAGGCTTCCCCTAGGTGATTGTGTTTTATATACAGCATGGTCATTTGCGAATTCTTTCACTAATTTTTTATGTCCTGGCTTGTAGGGCCATTATCATGTCTCCAGCTTAACGATTTTTTTCACGGGCTCGAAGTTTTGGCTTAGCTCTTTTATTTGTCGAAGTCAATCTTCTATCTCTGCTTCAAAAGCACCTGCATACGACTTCCCGATGTTTTCGTAGACCTTGCAAATAATCGTCAGATCCCTTCTTACGTGTCCTCATAGGCTTTTCAAACAGTCGTTGAGTCGGTTTTACCGCCGTCTTTTTGAGATGATCGATTATTTGCAAGCAAACCATAGCAGAAACAGCAAGGCAATACCGTATTTGCTCACTTTCCTTGCCGAACTAGCCGAATGTTTGACTCACTAGTTTGCGGCTAATGGACGCCCTGTCGTACACTCCATTCTGATTCACCACTACTATCAGCGCTTACCAGACCTGCTTTTCTTATACGTGTCCAGGCTAGTACCCCGCCTGCAGAGTAAAATTTCTCTACTCAATTTTCAACCCAAAGTGAACGATAGGGGATACATGCGTAGGAAGCTGAGGTTTAGTTCAAATTCCTTAGTTCTCTGTCAGAGAAATCAGAAAATTTGGTAATCGGCCCCAAATGAGGGACAGAGCAGCGGAGAGTGTATTTTGCAAGTGTGACGAATAGAAAAAGACACTTGTTGATGAAAGACGGCTAATGCGTCTGAAGGTGCTGAACTCAAGAGAAAAATAGCAGCAATGCTCGAAAATTTTTAAGAGACCGAAGGAAACGGATATAAACCAAACAGTCAGGAAGATCAATAGTGAACGCTGGGCGAGTGTCCACCTAAGTGGATGGAAGCCAGTCGAGAACTCTAGTCGCTGCCCCAAAAGAGCGCAAAAGTTGGACAGGGAGAGTAATAGTCGGTCGAGCAAGAAAACCTAAATGTTCCTTGTGTGTAGAATGAGTGGCAAAGTAGAAGGGATCAAAAGTCAGAAACAAGTAGCAATTGGTTCGATACAACTCATCTGTTGGGTAAAGCACCGATAGAAGCTAGTAAACAGCTGCAGTCTGTAGTAGCCAAGATCTATATTCAGAAATCATATTAGGGCTTACAGACTACTTAGCATCTGAGGAAGCAGCTTCCTGAACAAGGAAATACTCATGACTATAGAAATGACACACATAACTATCATCTTCTAAATTGGAACAATTCAAAGATGAGCGGGCCTAAGATTGGTGGCATTACTCTGAAGGATAGAGCGTCGCGAAATTCATTATGAAGTGTTCGATTTTGAAGTTCTGTAAATCCAAGAAATTCACATGAGATCAACTTGCGCTGAAAACATTGTTAATCAACTTTTGGGGCGGAAGTGGGAGTATAGTGCAAATTGGGTCCCGTTGACAATTAGACGGCTACCAAGACGTACGCTTCCTAACGATTTTAACTAGTCTCCAGTGCTTCGTTACCGTTGAAACCTTCATTCGCTTGAGGACAGTGCAAATACGCTTCCGCTAGAAAGGTCAAAAGAGGTTGCTCGGGTTTCGATTGTACTCTCATCTGCTCACTCAAAATTTTTTTTGCTAACCAACAAGGTCCTCGGAAGGTCTCCAAAGTCTGTCGAAACTCAATCTGGAAAATGTTCGTTTATTGTTGCATTTTTTTACTGATTACAGTGCTTCGGTGGAGCATGTCGAACCCTATCTGAAATAACTGTCTGATCTTCTGGAATTATTCTGGATATAAGAAAGTATAGTTCAGGAGATAGAATCTGAGTATAGTTATATGATACGTAACCTGCGAAAATCTGTTGATGTACTTTCGGGGTAAGAAGGCAGTAAAAACATGGTAAGAACTCAGTGATCAAGTTTGGCGCTTCCGCAAATTTTGGCATCGACAGTAATCATTGAAAACGACTATATACTGAGAGTGCTCGTATTACCATCCCCATCATCACTTAATTTTATGCCTTCTTATTCACACTTCAGCGATTGTATTACCAACTTCGCTTGTAACACAATGATGGAAATTGTTTTTGATGTTATTTTTTCAGCTACAAAGGATTTCTGCATAAGCTTTGTAGTATTAGTAGATGCGTCGGTGGCCAACGCCTGGCTTTCTTTTTTTTCTATAGAAGTTCCAGCAAAGGACCAGAAAATCTCGATGCCATACAAATCCTGAGAAATACTCTTCCTATTTATGTGAATCAATACGAGGGATTGTGAACTTCCTTACTTCTTTCTTTTTCTCTTGTAATGAGCATTCTTTCTGCAGCGATGATTCGTTTGACATTGAAGGCTGCCTGCATAAGTCACCAGAATATTCGGTTGCTGGGATAAGTCATGACTTCTATAGCCCCTTGTCAGCCTTCAGGTTTTCAGTCACTTTCTTTCACTACATTTCTACGACCTACTCGCATCCCACATCATATAGAAAGGTGCCGGTGATAAAAGAGCTAGTGATTTTTGCCTCCTATGCTTCATATTTATCGATCCAACTCAATCATCTCAGTGCAGCCCGCCGAGCTTATCTCTAAAAAGATTTCAGCCCAGTTAGCCCAAAGAGAAGAAATTAGTGAATTCCCATCTAAACACACCGCATGCACATCCACACACATACGCAGACGCACACACATACATACATAAATATATACATACATGGTTTCGATGATGTGTTCTTCCTTATGCGGTGTGGGTAGAGTTCAGCTTCATGGCTTAGCCGACATATGGCGTATCCCATATAACATTCTATCCTTTGCTTTATACCTACCTTGATATTCGTCGAATGTCTTGGTGGCTGCCCTTGAACCCGCAATTATCATTGTTCCCGTGAAATATGTGAAGCGCTGTAGCTTGATACCGTTCGTTGTCATGCTCTTGTGGACTCTAATCAGTGCAGCTACATTGTGAGTACACGCGAACATAATAGCTTGCAAAGGAGGAGCTGCTACCGTCATAGCGTTCGCGTGCAGGTAGTGTACTGCAAACAACAATCTAAGTTGCCGTTCCACGAAAATCGCACTTACCCTCATTAAAAATAAATGTCACATGCACTAATGCGTTGTTCATGCTTCCCTGGTTGCCTTTTCAATAGACAGTACTCGCTGAGGAAAGTATCAGAATGTAAAAAGAACAAACCTAAACTACTTTCCACTGTTAAGTTGATTATTAGTTCTGCGTAATTCACATGTTCACGTAGGTGCAGGTGGTAAGTGTTTCGGTTTTCCTCTGAGCGTATGCTTTTACTGGTGTTTTTGGTAACGGTTCATGCTGTAGTTGATTTTTGTCATTGTCCATGATTTCTATTGGCACAATTAGGTTGACTGATCTTTTTATCGGCCGTTTTGCTACGGTTACCAACTCCACCTCACAATCATGTCAGTCCCTGCTATAGCGCAAATTGATTATGCTAGCCAGTTTCCAAGTGTTACGAGGTAACATCGAATGAGTTAAAGGCGACCGTCCCAATTCTCGGCTATAACTGGTCATCTCGCTGTTTGGGCATGAGCCGCTTTTCTCGTAGGCTTGTAAAGTAGTATTTAGCCACATATCCCTGATGCGTTCCGTGAGTTCACGCGAGGGTTTCAATGCTTCATCTGTTTGTCTCCTTATTTTAGCAAAATAGAGAGCACTCCGTGCTAGTGAAAAACATCTTACGAAGGTGGCTGAAAACAGGATTCTAAGGGGAGGAATTAAAGTTTGAATATCGACACTACTTATGCAACAACACAGTAGAGCTTCACCCAATGCTCCTAGCTTCTCAACTGGGAGAAGGCGTCTTTCACAATTCTAAGATCCGATTACGCCGGCACTTTTCAAATTAAGCGTTAAGATGTGCCCCACTTTGCAACCGTGTGCTCGCTGTGTAAACACGGCATGTGGTGTTCGCTAGGCGAATAAAAAAAAGTGGATTCATCGCTGTTCTACCAACTTTCGGTGTTCTAAAACGCAAGCTTCTTTTCATATGTTTTTTATTTCTTCTTATTAAATGTCTTTAATGGAACAGAGGAGTACTATGACTACATGAATACTGAACTGTAATTATTCGAAGGCAGTACTTGTATAAGGAAAGCTGATCACATTGCGAATATTCATATGAAGTGTGAATGACATATAGCTGACCTAACGAAACAACTTAACGTTATATAGAAACATGGGAAGATTACTGAGTTAACAATGAGAACAATACATTGCTAATATAGACACTCGAAAAATGCTTAGGACGATGCAAGCGAAGGATCAGGGGCGATCTTCTGTTGACTTGAGGCATACTTGACACCGTGAAACACGCGTTCGTAAACTTCCGGACTTGAGCGTTTGACTTTCAGGAATCTGCACACAATACGGTTTCAGTTGAAAGAGTACAGGTTGAGGATGAACAAATGACTTTCTATTCTTCCATTTAAAAAATACAACCCACCTTGAATTCTTGATCGTTATCGATCGTAGCGAGCCAAAAGGAGAATTTATTCGCAAAGTAATGACATGTGCCCCGGGCTCCGTTACACTCAATAAATGGTGTCGCTCGGAAATCTTCCAAACAAGATCCAGGAGAGCTAAAATTGCTTAAAAGCTAGAGAATCTCTTACACTAAATTCGACGAGGTTACTTTTCCTCATAACAATTGCACAGCAGAACTATTTTTGCTGAATATATACACATATATATATATATATATATACGAATACAAACTATCAGACCCAAGACTGCCTTGATCTGGCCGTCGTCTTTGCAAAGTGGTCATCAAAATTGGAATTACTCGACGAATTCGACCTACCTGAGAGATTGCCCTCCTCCTTCAGCCCCAGCTCCTGTATGCATGGCAAATGAGTATCCAATCCATAAACTATTCCATCCGCTAGGGCAATTTGGAATTTGGATTGTTTGAGAATGAACAGCGATAACATTCGCGGGCGCCTCACAAACTGAGCACCTTGAAAGGTTTTTTCTCATATTCCTGTCTCCAGCAAACCCTTTCCCTTAATGGAACAAACCTTGAGATGTAACGTTCGATTTCTCCCTCACTAACAGGCATCATCGGAATCGGTGCAGTAGTTGAAAGCCAGTATGATTTGTCATTTCGTGACGCATAATTGCATACATTATTAAAATCGCAAAACAAGAAAGGCATCGTAGAAAAACGCTGCAGACACGAGCCGGCATGACCTGAACGAAACGCGTCTCTCTCCATCTTGCATCCATCCGTGGCCTATTTATATCTCATCCCGAACAATTTATTCTTCTTGTGTTTTTTTGGTGTTCTCAGAATGTATACATACGGCAACATTTAAACACTTAAGATTTAAACTTGCAAGTTTTGCCACAAGAAGGGCATGGGATAGGAGGAGTCATATCAGTTGCAGTTTTGAACCACCTAAATGCTCAAGAGGCTTTATGTAGTCCTAGTAATACTGTCCTTATCGAACAACATTACCATGTAGATGGAGTTTTCTTCCGGGAAACGCTTTCTCTCCATTTTTCTGCGCTTTCTTTTATTGTTCCCTATAGTTGTTCTTCGCATTCGTATATGCGAGAGAAGAAAAATCCGAAAACTAACAGAACGTCTCAGCGGAATAGAGAAGAAGCATCTTGCAAAAAAGTATTGTCAACCGATCAGTGATGAAACTCAGAAACTGGATAATGTTCCACACTGCTTTGCCATATAGATTATTGAGATAGAACCGCTTCACTTCGTCATTGTTTCAAACAAATCGCTGTCTTCGAGACCGAAAAGTGGTTCAGAACTCCTGTTTTGAGGCTTACCTGACCACGCCCACTCAATTTCATTAACAACAACGGACCGATATGACAACATTGACAACGTCAGATAAGAATTACACGGTGATCTCAAGTCCTACAAAAATAAGGGCAGAAATTTAATTGTCGTGGCAATTCACTCATTTCGGCTGCTCAGTTTAGTATTATCTGTCTAACGCTCCCATTATCTTTCTAGCATCGATCTCATTTTAGTGGACCAAGTTCTCGAAATAAAATCCATTGCCCTGATGTTCTTCTAGTCTGAGACTTCCACGCTTTTGAGTGCTAAATGTTCTTTGACATGTATACCCAACAGCCTCTCCATCTTACCAATTTATATCCCGTCACAGGCTGAACACTGAAATTGATGCACCGTTCTTCGCCATGTGCAATTTCCATTTTTTTCCAAGCGCACAATAACGCAGTCATCCATGGTACATGCACGATCATAAAGCTCATCGCGGATGAAGTACGTTTGATATTGTCCGCTGATAGGCTTGTTAAGACGACATCATCCGCCTAGTCCTTCCTGTAATGCATTGTCGGATTGCTGCGATGACTTTGTCTGGTGTGAAAAGAAGCCGGAGATACACCATACTCCCACGTGGGCTCAAATACGTGGGCTTGGTCTTCTGTGGTGTGTCCCATAACCATTCAAATTTGCAATCTCACATGCTCTCTTACGCGACTCCTCTCGTTCCACTTCGCCTGTTCAAACTCCTAATTGGTCTGTACATATTAGGAACAACAGCAGACCATACGCCACACTTGAACTAAGCTGAGGTCTGAACGTCGTTTGGTCAGGATGAGTCTCAAATATTTTTTGGCTTCCAGGCTCTGACGAAGGCGATTGGCCGAAACGTTAGCCGAGTAAAATGTTGTGTCATCTTGGTCATGGCTCCAGAGAGACCTCCTCAGTTACATGATCACCTTCGTTGGGCCTCGATCAGGCAGTAGAAAACGGGCACGAGGGTGGATCCGACTTCAATCTCCTAATCAAATTACTATCCAATTTGCTAGCTTCCCGATCAACACCGCGGAAAATTTAGCTTGAGACACTGTGGAAGGGGGAAAGGGGTAGAATAATTGAAACGTTCAGTTCTCTATAGATGACAATTCCCTTCGTTTGGAATGTCCACAGGATGCAGCAGTTCTACCATTACGAACCTTTACTGCAGTGTGAAACATTATGCAATATGCCTAGGTTTCAAGAAAACCAGACGTGGAAGAAACTTAGGAAGTGGTGCCACGGTAAAATGATCGTGTCAAGACAACCTTGAACTTGCATGCGGAGTGGCCCAGTCTTGGCGCAATCATGGTGGTGCCTTCTGAGTAATGCCCCGATGGCGGGTCGCAGATTTTGATTGAAAACATTGGGGCATAACTTGTTGAACAATTTTTCCTGCATTCCTGCGCTTTCTTAAAATAACGTTGTTTGATTCTCGGGTAGAGCATTTCCACAGATACCCATATGACCTTCACAATTTTACTACTACTTTCGTCTATTTTATTCGTTCGCACCCGAAAATAGCAGGAATGCGGACCTTTTTGACGTGCATTGTCGAGAACATGGCAATGTGAAGTAAAATCCACTCACCGAGGTCCTGGTTGTGCGATTTCTCATTTCCTTCAATGTACAACAGCGAATAACCGTCCCACAATTTGGTCTGACCTTCAGGACAGCGAGGGATGTCAGTTGTCTGTGAGTGTTTCACAAGTAGGAAGCCATCTTTATACGCCGGACCAGCAGGTCCTGGTGCCCCAGGATATCCAGGAGCACCTGGTCCTCCAGGAGCTCCATCAAGGCCGGGAATTCCAGGAAGACCCGCAACGCCTTTCTCACCTGGTAAACCAGGCTGACCGGGGAAACCATCACTCCCACGTGACCCAACAGTTCCAGGTGGGCCGTCTACTCCAGGTGGTCCGTCAAGGCCAGGTAGGCCTTTCTCTCCCCGCATTCCCGGGACTCCTGGAAGCCCAGGTTCTCCCTTTTGTCCAGGAATCGTGACACTGCTCGGTCCAGGGACTCCAGGTGGCCCTTGTGGTCCATCCATCCCAGGTTGTCCCTCGCGACCAGGTTGTCCAGGGAAACCAGTATCACCCTTCGTTCCAGGTGAGCCAGGTTGACCAGGAAGACCAGGCAAACCATTTTCGCCTTTTTGCCCCGGAAATCCAGGGAGGCCAGCGTCACCTGAAAATGCATATCTATCAAATCTTTGACATATTTTCACAAACCTATCGCTGGAATCAAGGTCAAAATTTAGAAATCGAAACTTAAGCATGAAGAGAAAGAAGGAGAGCAAGAATCACCCTTCACGCCAGGCAGTCCAGGAGTTCCAGGTGGACCAGGAGGGCCAAGTAACCCCATTTCTCCTTTGCTACCAGGGAGCCCGGGTAAACCATCTTTTCCTGGGGCTCCAGGATATCCGTCACTGCCTCGTTTTCCTGGGAATCCTGATTTTCCTGGTTCTCCTTTTTGGCCTGGGAAACCAGCCAAGCCACTTTCTCCCTTCAGTCCTGGTGCACCAGGGTAGCCAGGTTGACCAGAATCGCCCTTAGGGCCGGGTAAACCGGGAAGGCCATCTTTTCCAGGCAATCCTGGTTTTCCTGGAGGTCCTTGAGATCCGCCGAGCGACTGTCCTAAAAACGAAATTTCAATTGCAATATTTTTTTCAAAAAGAGCAGTCTGCACATCCAATCAATGTAAGCTTCACTCACCTGGCGGTCCAGGTAGGCCTGGTAATCCACTGAGTCCTTTTTCTCCTGGAACACCATCCACTCCGTCGCGGCCCGGTTGCCCCGGGAAACCAGTCTCACCCTTCATTCCTGGAAGTCCAGGAAGCCCGTCTTGACCGGGATTCCCCGAGTTTCCTTTAAGACCTGGGAACCCTGGTGCTCCCGTATTTCCCTTCATCCCAACAACTCCTTGGAGACCAGGCTGTCCAGGATAACCATTGTTTCCTTTTGAGCCAGGTACACCATCAAGACCGCGATCACCTGGAAGTCCAGGCAAACCAGCTTGGCCTTTATCACCTCTTATTCCAGGAGCTCCCGTTGCTCCTGGCTGACCTGGTGAGCCTGCCTTCCCGGGCTCTCCAGGAACACCTATATCTCCTTTGATCCCTGGGAGGCCTGGCATACCGTCCTTGCCAGAAGCTCCGTGGTGACCGGGATATCCCTTAAAAAGCTTATTTACTGTCAAGAATTAAAATATAAAAGAGTAAAAAAACACCAACATTTGTCGGAATCAACATGCAAACGTACCGGTTCACCTTTGAGACCTGGAAATCCTGGAAGACCGTCCTGACCTGGGGGTCCTTGTGCTCCAGGTCGGCCCATTTTTCCAGAAACACCAGCAAGTCCTTTCTCGCCAATTGAACCTGGTTGGCCATACCCTGGCAGTCCTGATTCTCCTTTTATTCCAGGGAGGCCTGGGAGGCCAGGAGAACCTTGTGGTCCTCTGAGTCCTGGCTGTCCGGGTAGTCCTTGATCTCCTTTTGGTCCATCACGAGCTGCAGGCCCAGGTTCACCCTTTTCTCCAGGTATACCATTGAAACCACGGTCACCTTTAATACCAGGAGAACCAGGATATCCATCTTTTCCAGGTGCTCCTGGCGATCCGGCACTACCTTTCATACCAGGCAATCCAGGTACACCTGGTAAGCCAGCGTTACCCTTTGCTCCATGTGGCCCGGGTAACCCAGGTAATCCAGAATCTCCTAAAATTTGCTTATTTATATAAACAACTTCCTCTCAACAAAGACGCACTTCCGACCTTTGCTTCCTGGTACTCCGGGTATTCCATTCATTCCTTTTTGACCAGGGTAGCCTGGAGGGCCAGCTAATCCTGGCTGTCCAGGTGCCCCTGATAATCCAGTATCTCCTTTTTGTCCTTCGGCTCCGGCGATTCCAGGAAGACCTTCTTCTCCTTTCTGACCTGGTAGGCCGGGCAAGCCGTCCATTCCAGACATTCCAGGTAGACCTTCCTTTCCTGAATATTTCTTTTGGAAGCCATGGAAATTTTGTTTGTTCATCTGTGCCTGGGCACAACTGAACAATAGAATGATTTTTTTCTCGCTGGCTGCTACAGTGTATGTCAGCTCAGAAACATCGCCAGAGGAAAAGCAGTTGCTTTGCAATCCTGCATCTAAAAAACTCGGTAAAAAAGTACAGGGTGAAAATGGGAGGGTCATGATATGGGTGCTTTACACACATACACATGCACATGACCGATCGTAAAGAATTCTTGCATGGAAACGCCCGAATACTTGCTGATTTAGGGAGCGGCAAATACTCGTTCAGCCAGCGAGTAGTTCACCAGAAAACGTAAGAAAAAATAGCATAGCAGTGCGCAAATTCCGAAGCTCAAAGAAAGATTATCTCAGACCTCGAAACTGTGTCGCAGTGCCTGTAGACAACAAACCTTGTGTATTCTAGAGACTACAGGCCGGACTATGTATTCTGCTGAACAGAAGCGTACTGCTTAACTCTAGGAGATTTAGAAGTAGAAAATTAGAAAAGGTCGCTTTCAGATCAAGACAAGAGCGGCCCACTTCCACCGGAACCACCTTTTTGAGTTTGAAATCAACTCAGAACTATGAGTGGTCTTCTTCCGACGAGACTCCATGTAGAACAGCGAAACTAGTTTTGAAGGTTAACTAAGCTCTTTAGAACCCGAAAATTACTCGAAACTGCGTGCTCTTCTGTGATCTATATACATTGCACGGCAGGGTCCGTCGCATTACCAGCTGTGAGCGAACTGTAGAAACCTTGCACGTATGTATGCAAAACAGGTTTCAACTGATATTAGGGAGTGTGACTAAACCGAAAACAAAGCACACTCATCACAGCGTCAGATGCTAGCTTTGCACTTTTCCAAGCTGTAATGCATCTTATCCCCCCCAAATCCTACCACTGGCCTCGAAGTGGCGAGGGGGCGAAACGGAAGGAATTCCGGCTAACAGTGGAGGTAAAAACCGCCTCAAAATGGGCTAGCTACCCGAGGACGGTACAACAGCTCCAACACGCACAATGACGGTCCGGAGCGGCGCAGATGGAAGCACGAGCTCCAAGTGCACTGGAGCAAACGGCGACCTGAAGGGACCTGTAGACAAAAACCGCCGCAGGATTTGGAGTGCACAGAACGAAAAACCTTCGAGGCATGGAGACTGCTTACGAATTTGTACCTACAACTGCCGTACCATTGCCTCGAAGGCGGACCAAACTATCTTGAGTGAGACCAGCAAGAGGCTTCGCTTCGACGTCATTGCTTTTCAGGAGACGAAAACCAAGGAAACGGCCATCAAGAAGACCAATGACGGGCACCTCTTCGTTCTAGGAGCGAAAGTCGACGGAAAAAACGTCGGAGGCGTGGGATTCTTGGTCCATCGTCGGATCGAACATCTGATCGACTCAACCGAGGTACTCAGTCCGCGACTGGCCATTCTCCGGCTACGCATCGACAGGCGCACCACAGTCAGCATTATTAACTGCTATGCGCCAACGTCAACAGC